>VZSZ01007260.1:412207-430634 GCA_013398815.1 Ibidorhyncha struthersii
AGTTGCTCTCTGGTCTGTGACAGCAAATTACCTTGACATTGAAACTCATACAATTAGTCTGTGTATCACACTTACTCACCAGGCTTCATGCCAGAGACCTGCAGAACGGGACACAATGTTACGTCGCCTGTGGGACAATCAAGTAGTTGCCTCTTACCTAGAATGAACTAGAATACCATGTAGGAGATAATCTTTGCTTTCAACCTGTGTATTTATACCAAAGAAACCATCTGATATGCAAGTAAATTAAACTGTTATTTTAGTAGATCACATGCTCTTTAGTCACACTTTAGTATCACAGATGTTCACAGAAATTAACTCAGTCTCTTTCGTATACATATGCATACTACACTAGCAATCCAGCTTGAAAGAATTCATGCTGGTGTCCACTGAATCCAGCAATGAAACTTATTCAAGAATCCTGGGGGTCCAAACGTGCTTCCCACTACTTTACTGCATGCCAAAGATTCCTCTTGGTTAAGTCCAGGTCACTGGAAGGCATTTCTTCAATCTTAAGGTTTCCTTCTACAGATCCAGCTGCTAGAGATGATTTCCTGACATGTGTATACGTAGTAATGATTCTCCCTTTTTGCATACGCTATACCTTAAGTCGCAGTCAATCAAGAGACTGCATCCATGAGAGAATTTTTCAGATTTAATCTCTGTGCAACTGGGACCTTCTATTTTATTTCTTCACCTCTATTTTTTATACATGTACCTAACTGTATTTTCCATTCTGAACATTGTAAAGAGGTGCTTATATTTCTATTTTATCCTAGCCTGGATTGAATTAAGGATGATTTCAAGATAATAGGATACATCAAGGCATTGATCTCCCAGGAACATAATAAATCTGTAAACTAGGGTACTAGGGCACATTAGTGCATGCCTCAATTCTCCTCCATGTTCTCCAGAGTATCCAAAGGGTGACAGAACATGCGTCCAAAAAGCTGCAGGGGTTGAAAGCTTGTGTCATAGAGGTCAGAAGAAGAATAAGAATCTTTTATTAACTAGGGCTACTCAGAAGGGCTAACAGGAATGCAGCAAAACAGTAGAGTGTATATCCAAACACGAAAGATCTTCATTGTTGTTGTAACACGAGCTAATAAAAAAAAAAACATTTGTGATATCCAAACCCTCATGTCTACAAAATGCCTGGGGGAAAAAAAGACATTACCTTTCCAGGTGAAAAACTTGTACCTCTTCCTACAATCCAGAGGATGCACAAAAGAGCAACCCTTGTGTAAAGCAGACTGAAAGCATAATTTCCACAGCTATTCAAGCAAACATAAATTCAGGCTACTGCAGTACCACAATCCCTGGTCAAACATCTTCTATACCAAACATAGCTTGCACTAGCACAAACACCAGGTAATGACATACAGAAAACTATTTCATGGAGCTCAGACAGCTGAAAACTGGCTCTGTTAGGGTGGGGGAGTATCTAGTTGTAAGTTGAATTTTACTACCCACACACACAATATCACACAAACAAAACAGGGGACCCCAAACAGGTTGGTATTGTAGAATGCCCCATTTAGTTCTTCCTCACCAGTTACAGCAACTTTCCATACTGACAGGACGTGGCAAAAGAAACACTTTTTCATTAAGAAGTTTCTCAAGGCTGCAGGAAAGACAGAAAAAATATGCTATGGACTACCACTTTTTAAAAAAAAAGCTATCAAAGATGTCCCATTACTGAGAGTATTTAGATTATTTAAATATTCACAGTAATAATTAGAGAGATACTC
The DNA here is from genome assembly GCA_013398815.1 of Ibidorhyncha struthersii. Taxonomy (NCBI): domain Eukaryota; kingdom Metazoa; phylum Chordata; class Aves; order Charadriiformes; family Charadriidae; genus Ibidorhyncha; species Ibidorhyncha struthersii. Next base: position 413,959 of record VZSZ01007260.1, read on the forward strand.
TCTAACACTACATATTAAAAAAATTAATTATGCAATCACGTACCTACAAGAGTAAGTCCAGTGATAAGTATGTCAGGGCACAGAATTTTCACACATTCCACAATCGTTTTTTTAATTGTTCTGTGCCCCTCTCCATCATGAAGAATGCTTTTGTTGCTATCTGTGGAACTGAAAACTGCATAGTAAAGTATATATTCCTTCTTTTTAAATGGCATAAGAACCTGATATTTAATTCTAAAGAGTATAAAAGCATAAGGAGCATAACAAAACTTTTAACAGCTCTTGAGGCATCCAGCATATCTGTTTTGTATTGTTGACTAATATTTTAACCTCCACGAGGTGGAAGTGCGAGTTTAAGGGGCATGGAAGGTTATGCATGGTACATTAACTGTATTTTTCTGTGCAATCTACAATGCACCCATACAAATAAAAAACGTTTCCTTGGTTAAATAACCACTGCCCTTTCAACAGCATTAGGCAAGCGACTTCCAAGCAGTCAGTTTCACTGCTGGAGTGAATCACAGCTGCCGTAACTTCCTGCCATTCCCTACAGACCATAGAAAGAGTTTTCTTAGGTGCTATAAAGGAGGAAAACACAAGTTGTTTACCAAAAGAAGATCAAACCAGTCTTCTAAGTGGGAAATTACCTAACTTGAGTTTCTGTGACTCATCCTAACTTACACATGGAGTTAGTGTAACAACTCATCCATTTTGCTTCGGGAATACTGTTGGGTCCAGAAGAAGGGGATATGCAGGGAAAGAGGCACTGTGGCCAAAGACTGCCAAGATGTGCCTCACCAAGAAAATCACTATTCCTTCAGAAAAGTGGCCAGGGTCTTCAGTAAGGTCTTCTAGGTACTACTCTAAAATGAAGAACGATCCACTTCAAAACAGAATTAAAAGCTCATCCCATGATCTGGAATGTGTCATATATGAACACATGCAAGGTTCTTCTGTATAGACAATGACAAAAGACATGCCCTTGTTCTACCTGTGTATGCATACATAAATATTTATAGATTTTATTAAAATTGAGGCTAGAATACGCATTGTTTGCTCTCAGCAGAAATTTACAGGAGTAAATTCTTTGCAAATACTTGTCAGATTTGGATAAATGTTTGAGATCCACCCTTGTATTTTTTCTCTAGCCTACCTTCTTTCTGCAGTGAGGCATAAATTTTCTTTTAAATATACTGCACAGTAGTAAACACCGCTTGTGAATATAAGATTTATAGCACGTTAATAAAATCATATAGGCTCACTGGCCTTAAATATATGAGGCACACAATTTAAGTTTTCATGACTACCTCAAAAGAGACCTAGAGTTGCCATGCAGCATGTTTAAATCTACAGAGTGTTTATACCTGCACATCATTCACCTCTTACTTATCTCTAATTATTTATTTTTCCAGTACAGGACAAACTTCTGAAAGATTAATATTATACATTGGGAGTGATATTTACTTTATTAGTTTAGGGTGAGGAAAAAAAGCAAAGCAACCCTTACCTACAAGCAACAAGAGAGCATAGAATCTTAAGATTTGGCTCGTATCAAAGAGAAATAAAAAACATTTAAGGTTAAATATAATACTTAAAAACATTGAAAGAGAGGTAGGAGGCAGGACAACAAAAGTACCTAGAATCCAGACTACAAGAAGCAAGAGAATAGTATCTGCAAATATCTTGGTGGATACCCTTGAAAAAAAAAATACCTATGACACAACGTACAAGTGCTAAAGTGTAGGGATAGGTAAAAATATCTGAATTGTCATTAATACATGTATATCGATTCATTGCTGGAATTTTATATCAATCAAAATGTATATCAATTCAAGTAGAAATTGCTCATAAGAAACATTACCTTTTAGTAGTCAAGCTCAACACTATGGAGAAAAGGTTTCAAAGACGTTTTTAAAAAGAAGGAAATGTTTATGTTCTCAAACAAAATAAGCACTTTGATTCAAAAAATGCCTTGGTTTTGACTGCTTAGTTAAATTTTGGAGGTTACTGATCATTGCTTTCTATTATTGTCACACCCCAAAAATGCTAGTTAAAGCCAAGAGATCAAAATAAAACAAAATATTTAAATTTACTCGCTTTTGGTTTTGCATGCTTATATACATCTCTGAAGTTTTGACTTGCCGCCTTATTCCAGGGGTAGCAGAAAAAAATCTCAAAATTGATATAATCGGAAAATTGTTTCTTTCTGACTCTACTATGCTTTTCTACATTTTATAACAACATAATACATCTCAGTTAAATGAGTTATTGTGGATTTAGATCAGCACAGGTAAGATTAAAATCCAGACCAAGGATAACAGGAGGCAAATCTTTAATCCTTTAAAGGTTCCCCCTGCATTGCCAGAACTTTGCAAATAAGACAAGTCTTCCCTAAATGGGCAACTGAAGATACCTTGTTACAAGCAAAATCTTAGACAAAGCCAACACAATCCCACTTTCACCAGCTTTTCCTACACCTGCCTCAAGCATAAGACTAATTAGGGGATATATTTGGGATGGATAAGGTAAGTCAGCACGTGCTGGTCTGACCAACTCTGTTTTGTAATAGTCATTACAAGACAGAAAAAGTTAAAGCAGCCACACAGTTGCTCTCACTTGCACTGAATGCTAAGTAAGTTTCCTGCACTGAAGAGTAATTTTCTAGTTCAATTTGTCTCCCAAATCAGAAGATCGATTTATTCCAACAGCCATAAGCACCCGTCAACGTGCATACTCTAACATGAAAGCCTATGGGAAAATCAGCAACATTTCTAATTCTAGAATCCCTAACATACAGAAAACATCTGAAATCATTAACCAAAAGGTATCTTTGTCAAAAGCTGATAGACGTTTTTTATCCACCAAGAGACTGAGGCAGAGAACATGCCCAGCAGCTCAGAGAAATCACATTTCAGGTTTACATTCCAATATGGGAGAGCAAAGCAAGCTCATGTGTAACAGAAACCAATCCTAGCACAACAGGGGGAAACTGAAGGTTTCCATTCTGCCTGCTACGTAGCAGGTGTGGGAAGAAGGACTACTAAGCAGGTAACTCATCGATTGCCTTGATTTAATTCAAATGAGAAAACAAAATGCCAGGAAGAATATTCTGAAGAATCGGAGGAAGCAATTTTCCCATCAGTGAAAAATTCTCATGCTCTTGCGTTACAAGAAAGCAGAAATTGGTCAAGAGGTTTCTTTAGAAAACGGCTCTTTCAAAACAAGTTTACATGCAAATGTCTTTTTCTCAGAGTGCAGGTCATTACACCATTTGATCAGCATGAGATACCTAAACAACAGCAAATGTATTTCACTGGGAGGTTAAGGAGTAGAAGACAAGAGTAAAATCTGTTTAAACCAGCACAGAACTAGAGTTTATAATCAGTCCTCAAATCGTCACGTATCATCAATATAATTTGTTGTAGGTAAAAAGACATCAAAAATAGCTCACAAGTTTCAAGATATAAGCAATCTACACAATTCTGAATTGATATATGAGAATCAGTCCTCAATAAACCCATCTTTGAATTTTGCTGTTTCATGATGTAAATTTCACAGTTAGAACAGAGCACCGTCTCTCCAGTATCAAATACTAAACACAGTTTACTTTTCCTAAGAAAGCCTTATCTTTCCAAAGACTGTGGAAGTTGCGCACAGGAACAAAAGTAGACTAAGTGAGACTCACATAAAAAGATGACTACCAAATATAACTAACAATGTACAAGATATCTTATGTATGTACACAAATACACATAGCAACATGAAGATAAAATTAAATTCTTGAGATTTAACGCTGCTCAATTTTAACTTACATAATGTATACATACACTGAATATCTACAATTCCATGTGGTATTTTACTTCGAAGCACAACTTGTTGAATACCAGTAATGTGTTCGGATCTGTAGAGGGTAACAAAGTGAAAACAATGGATGTCCCAAGTAAGCAAAAAGCTGTTCCGCATGGGCGTAAATTTACAGAAATTTTACCAATGTTTTCATAAGAAAAAGGTAGAATTATACACTGAGGCCTCTTAAAAAACACAACCTAAAAGCTATTGCTTCATCTTAATACAGACAAATAATTCTTCGAAATAATCTTATAACATACAACTTTTATGTATATATACACACACAATCTCTATAGATATTTAAATCCCTTACTATTAAATAATAACTCTTTGGAAGAACAAAAATTAGTTTTGTAGATTTGTACGTCATCTAGCAAATTCAGTCCTGACTTCATTGGCACAATCCTGATACAATCATTAAATAAAAGTGATCATAGTGCAACCTCCTGTACAGTAAGATTAGATCAGGTACACAATACATTGCATCCTATTGATTCTGAAATGACATTGTGTAAGAGACTCTTACTTAAGTGTGCCACAGTCTACAAAAGATCTTACACTTCATTATTTAGCATAGCCACAATGTAGTCAATTTTTTTATCTTAACATTATACTCTAAATTGTATACAATATTTTCCTATTTGCAATATTTAATACAATATGTTTTGTTGCAAGAGACAAAAGAAAAGGATTCTCATTCTTAGTAGGTCCCTTACACTATCTCTGGACACTTCCAAAACAGAAATGGTGGTGGTAAGCTAAGTTAGATTTCTAGTGTGGATGGGTTGGTTTGTTTTGAGAGTTTAGGGTTTTTTTGTGGTTGGTTGGGTTGGTTTTTTTTTCAAATAGACTTAGATAAATAATTTAATCGCGTGTCTAAAGACTCCGGATTAGAATCCACATCTAACAGCACTTCAAGGTTTGTTGAGAAGAAAAGATGACAAATACTGGAGATATGCTTGTGATTTGCTCCATTTCAGGAAAAGAAAAACTTAAACATAGTGAATAAAGTGTCAGCTTTTAAGTTTCAATACAGTGGGGGGGGGGGGGGGAAGGGAAGAAAATTTATTGCTTGAAAAAACGTTTCAGAAAAATTGTAGACTTGCCAAATCACTAACCACCTTTCTATCAAGCAATACAAAAGACCAGTGATGATTTCAGATTTCAGGTAGGCCAGTCTTTAATTGCCAATTTCTTTGACACCTACGTATTAATGTCAGGTGTGCTTTAAAAGTCAATGTGTCTTGAATCTTCCTGACTAACATACACCACTTTTAAACAGCACAACAGTATAAAACGTTTTTTGACAAATGATGCTTTAACTTTGTTCTAAATGTTTTAAGGTTGTCTTGGGTTGTGGTTTCTTTTACTTTTCCTATAGGTTGTTTGCAATTAATTTTTGAAATAATATTTCTTTGTACCCTTCTGGAAGGATTCAGGCAAAATGCTAAACTGATTGTAATGTATCACTAACATCTGCAACGTGTTGATCATTTTACTCCCAAATTCATCAAACATTTGCACATAAGTAAACTGGCTGATCCACAGCTGCTTCCAGACTGGGCCTAAACAACTTAGCACAAACTTATATTTAGAAAAGTATTTTTCGTGTTGTGCTATCCTACAATTAACTTCAGAAGTCCCCATATAATCTGCATATTAACATTCAGAATTTTTCATATTTTTTTCTTTTTTGCAGCTACACCCATTGTCTTCATAAAAAGATGCTGGTTTAAAATTATTACTCTTGTACATTGTCAAAACGCACTGGAACTCCATTTTATGTTGCCTGTGTGAATTAATCTTCTTACTGCAAGAAATTGTCTTTCGGGTACTAACACTATGAAGTACCTGTCTTCTTTTACTTACAAATTATAGACTGGTTTAAAATGCAGACTGCTTCAAAATTAAAATGGAAGTATAAAGTGGAAGGTTTCAAACAGATTTGTTAAAAAATAAATTAGCTCGGTAAGCCTAAATAGATATATGCTTATATTCACAAGTTCTGGATCTTTCGCTTTCATTGTATTCAGCACATTAAAATATAACACGTGCTTTCAGTGACTTAGATTATATTAAAATATAACACATGCTTTCAGTGACTTAGATTAGCAAGATGATCAGAACGACTCCAAAGTATTTTGCACCAGGAACGTGCCGTTGACGCAGGGGTTTTTATCATTCGGGTATATTTGATCATGCGAAATTGTAATCCTCTATGCCCGTTTAAAACCTCAGCAAAGCCTAGCTCTTAGGACTTTATTTACTAATGCTGTTTACTCCTAAAACTGCTTGAAAATAACTTGACAAAGCTGAGGTTCCAAACAAAGACCACACTTCCTGCCCTCGTACGGAATCTGGAACACCATCAATGTTTTGTTCAGCTTGCATAAGTCACAACTGATTGGCCACAGTCCCTGTGGGCATGCCATTTCATCCAGACTGGACGGTTCATTAGTCATAATTACTATAACTGTACAGCAGAGACTGCAGTTTTATCTCATCATACATCTTTGATAAAGCTGCTTCTATTTCTGCTTCATCAGCATGTGAAGTTACATTATTGGAGCTTTTATTTTCCAATCTGTGATTAACATTGCTTGTTCTGCTTATGAAACGTGTACCAAAATTCAAGATAACATACAAAATAAAGCCACGACGTGACCACCGTTTGAACTTTGTGTTAAAAAATCAGGCAGCCGTTCTTGCTACACAGGAAGAAAAGATTCTGAAATGGCAGAGTCACTAAGAAAATTTAACAAAGAAAATATCAACAAAGCAGTTTGTAAGAGACTAAGACTGTTGGTTTCTAACGCAAACTGTGACACAATAGAAAAAACTATCAGTTCAGTATGAAGGTTAGACATGGGACATTTCTGACAACTGCTGCATCAATCAGCATTTTTCATACAGTGTTTATGCAATTGCAGAAAAGTAAAGCCTGCAACATAAAGAACCACGGTGAAAACTGACAGCTAAAGTACTACACTGCAGTTGGTAAACAGATGCTAAAACACTTAAATCTAATAACAAATGTGAATGCAGTCTTTAACAAAATGCTTTTTAAACATGTAAAAGTCACACATTAAGGCATTTCCTTCTTGTGGTCCTTGTTGCTGATTTTTACATCTTATTGTGCGATAATAGGAAACACAAAGACTAGTGGTACCATCTGAATGTGCAACGTGTACCCATGATAGGCCACATAAACAGTCATAATCGACAGTTACATGCAAGCACTGAGGCTGCAAAAATCCCAGAGTAATTAGTGTTGTCTGAATGCAATGACATCTGTTTTCTCATGGTCCTCTAGACTTGTCAGGCCAATAAGATGTATATGAAAAAATATGACAAGCATTGCAAATGCCCTTCCGAAAGGTCTCACTTTGGGAAAAGCTGAAGAAATGACACATGCCACCTCTTTTTTGCCAATATACCTAACAGCCAAAGCTTCAAGATTTGAAAAGGTCTTTTGAGTCATTTTACATTTAACTACGAAAGGTTTATTCAGAACATAGCACTGTGCTTAGGAAAGAATATATCGCAGCAGCTTTTGTTCTTTTTAAAGAAGCAAGCTTCATTAACAGAAGAGGAATAAAATGTGACTGTTTACATCTCACTAGTGTGCTTACATGTCAATGCCATCTCTATCTTCTTTTTTAATTAAAGCGGCAGATATGAGGTAACACACAATACACACGTGTATATCTGTATATATATTTTTTTATTCTTATTATTTTGCTTAAAGAGTGAAACAAGAACAGTTTTACAGCTGTGCTTTCTGGCATTGCAAAAACAGTGTAGCCTTTTTATCTGAAGACCTAAGCTTTTGTTTTAGGATTCACAGCCTTTTCCCTTAATAGTGCCTATCTCTCCGTTCTTTCTCTGGACTGTAGCATTATGTTTGAGCATGCGTTTTCTCCAAGAAAGACATTAGTCATCATTAACAGAAGCACTGACACCAAGTCTAAGTGCCTCTCCACAATGACCAAGTGGCAATCATCTTTCTCTTACCCTGTCACTGCTGATTAGGGTTTTCTTTCATGAAAATTTAATTTGTCGCCTTTCTGCAGGTCCTTTTTACATTTCTGCAATAACACAACAGGCCAGCAACACTAAAAAATGCAGTAAAAGATGCTGTACCTATTTATAAGAAAAGATAAGATTCAGACTGCATGGCTGTACTTTTTACCTAGTCTAACAGAAAAAGAAAAGGCCCTGCAAGATGTAGTAAATGAGTAGCTGCTGACAGAGGAAAAACTCCCATTAAATACCGAAGGCCTCAAACAACCCGGCACACCTTCAATCCAACCAATTGAATTTTTTTTTCCTCTGGAAGACAGCTAGCCACTCCCTCTTCCAAAGCGTTGTTCAATAGGCAATGTAACGATATCTAAATAGATTTTTATAACCGATTAATTTTAAAACTGCTCCAAATATACAGCTACTCAGGTTTTTATCTTATACAAATATTTATTAAAGGATTTCAGAATCCAGTGATAAATTTCAACCTCACTTCTTCAGTCTGCATCAACATTACTCTTGCAGTTAAAAAGCCAGCCACGAAGCAAACGGCTTTAGCTGCTGCAGGCAGATGAAAAAGTTTCAGTCACGTATGATACTTTGCAGCTATTCAACATACACAGTCTCAGATTCCTGTTCTGTGTAACATTACATTGTTAAACAAGATACCATAGCAATGAGTTATTTTAAGGAAGTTTTTCAAAACATTTACTCTTCTGCTTTATTTCAATTTGTCTAAAGATTTTTTTTAATTATAAGCATATGCTATTTTGTTAACATCTGTGCACAGCATAAAACCTGACTGAATTCCAACTTCTGAAAAAATGCAGATAACTTACATCCCTCAAATAAAGTAACAACATTAGAAAACTTCAGGAGATTCAGATTAAGATACTTGAGTTCATTTAACTGATTTTCCATACAAGTATATTTTTAAAAAAAAAAAAAACAAACCACCACTTATTACAATTTTTATGTTCTCCCAATATCTTTCAGAATTTAATTAAGTGTAAAGCTAAAATTTGGATCTACCTCTATTAAATTCAGAAACCACAGCTAGTAAAAACCAAGTAATAAAAACTTTATTCAGCTTCCTAAAGTATTGGTACACCACTACTGACCCAAACCAGCACTGGTAGTCTGAATAGAAACTGTATTGCTAGCACTTTGGATTTATAAGAAAACTTCAATATCTTTAAATAGTCTCCATATATGAAATTTAAGAAGAGGAAACTAGGAATTAAAAGCGGATTTTGAATGGCAGACTGTGATTGTTGTACTGTTATGGCAGTATAACCTTGATTAAATGCAGAGCAATACTAAAGTAAAAACAAAACCCTGCCATGGTAACCTAAATTAACTACTGAACCAGACCACGTTTATACAGAAAGCTGGCGTTTTAAGCTATTCTACTTGATCTCGAGAAAAACTTTGACTTTCTAGAGGGCATAAAATAAAGTTAAGCTTCCCCAGCCGCGCGTCTACCATTGTTTTGTTCTCTACGTTCTCCTCGGCTCTTTTCCTGACAAGCCAGGAACGCAGATGTCGAGATCCTTGCTCCGCATCCACGTCAAGTTCAAGTACGGAAGTTTAGCTCTTTGACTCCCACCCCCACCTCCAAGTCACTTGTCAGTAAAGGGTTGGGCGATTTATTGACCACCGCTGGATGCATACTGTCAGTGCTGAAGGAAATATGAGAGGGGGCTGTCGCTACTGTTCTGGAGCTCATTGATAATGACATACCTGCCTCTGTCACCCATTACCCATACTACAAACTACTTAGACCTAACTGAAAAATCAATAGCCTACTTGCACTGGTTCCTGTGGCTGCCTCCTTTGATTGTCAGCTCCTGTCTAGGGTCAGCACTTACATGAAAGGGGCTGTGACTGCCTGATGCTTTCAGGACAACCTAACGATATGAAACTAGCCAACAGAACAGTAAATTCTGTCCCACTGCCCTCCTCATCAATTAGGCTTTGACTAGGCTTGCCTGTAGAAACCTGACCTTTTAAGTTTAGGTGAATATGGAACTAGCTGAACACGCCATTGCCCTCAGCACTGAGCCAGGAAATCCACTGACAGGTTAAACAAAACAGAAGGTTGTAACTGTCATAATTTGCATTGCACTTTCACGCCAACAAGGGTGTTATCAGTGGGGGCAAGCCCTGGAACACACAACGCAAGCACCCTAAGTCACTCTCCTCATAAATTTTCAAGTGAAGGGAGATAAAACATAAATTCACAAATGACCACACATTTCAAGTCCCACTTTCTTTCAAGTTCGCACTCTGGAAACCCACCACAAAGTACATATAAACAATTCCCCTTCATAGGCACGCTGGCATTCAGATGTCATTTAGAATGAACTCCCAAGAGAGATAACAAATGGGGAAAAACTACCTGCCTATGCCTGTTAAGGACTCTCGTATTAAACTTATTCTCCGTTGCATATTTACACGCATAAGTACTAATCATTAATGGATTATACACACACACACACACACACACCTGTACTTCAGAGCAGCAGGTAGGCATAAATAATTTAAAAATCCCCAGAGAGCCCTAGCTGGCACTTCTGAGTAGTAGTCACTCATACATCCTGTGTCTTGGAAGTCCATTAGCAACATCTGAATATCCCTGTGACTACAATCAAATGATAAATGTTACATTTTAATGCATCTGCCCTCCTTCAAAGAATATTGACAACCATGAAGCAAAGAACTAAAGCAAGAAATCTCAGATCTGAAATGAAGGCTGAACTATATCCTGAAGTTGAATACAATAGCTTTAGGAACTATACATAGATTTTTTTAAAAAAACTTAATAGCTGAATGCCTTGCTCCTCACTTCCTCCAAAATAAATAAATAAATAAAAAAGATTAAAACCAAACGAAAATATTTTAAAATACTCTGATTAGTGCTCCTTTGTTGTAGATCAATTTTCAAGCAACAATGGTTTTATGTCCTTTTACGCTCCTACTTCCATAGGCCTAACATCCTCAATATAAACATTACTGGAAAATACAGACAGCATGTGTGATCAAAACAATTTATACAATTTGAACACTCGGGCTTCTTCATACCATGAAAGGACTGGCTACCTCTACGAACTACAATTATTACTATTATTATTTTGAAACTCTGAGACTGGTAGGAATTTTCAATGCACTTTATTCAGTGTATATGGTTAACAACTTTTAATGTAAATAGACGAATGACTCCTGGAAATCCCAGGCAAGATTCAGAGCAATAATTTTACCTGATGCGTTTTACCCTACAGCTGAATCTTTCTAACTCCCGCACCTTTAATATCCTTCCCACACAAAAGCATGCAGCGCCAGATACAAGAATGAGCTCTTGTGTAAATAAATGATAGGAAAACTGCTGCTGTTTGGTTTTCAAAGTTTAAGATTCGGTTCCAAACCTCTAGGTACTCTTGTAAGCTTTTTTTTTCCTCAACACCACCTCAATACGTGCCAGTCAGTCTGTTTAGCTTATTTTAAATGCACTTTTAGAAATCGGTATTGAGAAAAGAAAACAGCTGAATTACGAAAAGACAAAAGGATTTTTCATTAAATCTTCAGACAATATGTCATACTGCAATAATAGCTGTTATATCGTAACACTCAGTTGTTCTAAATAAACATAGAACAGAACAAATGCAGAGAAGACTCCTTTAAAATAAAAACACAGAACTGTGTTAAAGCACTGTTAAATAAACAGAACAGCAGTTAGAATTAATATTGCACTCCGAACAAACTACAGAGCGAACACTAGTTAAAAATGGTAGATCTAATTGAGTCTGGATGGACCCCTTTAGAGACCTAATGCAATGATTAACTATGCATCTGGTAGCATGTCAAGTCCTTTTTGTGTGCCTATCTGATAGTGAAGTGAAAGGGCATGGACAGTGTCCAGTCCCAGCAAGCAAATCATTTGGAAGCAGTCATAGCCATAGATCAAAGATTTTTCACTCTATCCAAAGTCTATTTAAACCCACCAACCCAGCCCCTTGTTGCAGACAAAACCAGTTAGAAAATAAGAAAGACTCCTTGGGATCCAAAGATAATAAAGGAAGATAGAAGTAGAAAATGAAGAAAAGAAACAGACTGGCAGAACCTTGATTTCCATAGGCCAAGACAGCTGTTTTACATCCTAGTTTTATTTCAGATGGTTAAAGAAAAGGAACAATTTCCATCCCTTAGATCACCAAATATTATTTCAATTAAACTATGCAGATGGCTTCTATACATTATTTAAGCCAATACAGTTTCCCCTTCCCAGCTACGGGAGAAGGTACCTTGAACTATTTTGCACACAGGTTTTACGTAATTCATAAGAAAACTAAAAAGAGGGCAGCATATTATCATGAAGAAGTTATTTTGAAATAAGATATGCAAAGCAAGATATAAAATAGGAATAGCTACGATTTGATTCTCTCATTAGAAGTAGCAACAAAACCCCTGCAATGATTTTATAACTAGTAATATGCTACTTTTATATCAATAAAGTACTTTCAAAGGATAAAAATTTAATACTATGAAGTACAATACACAGAAAAATAGAAGGCTCTAACTGTGTGGCTCTAGGTTTAAACTGTATTATATTTGAACAAGGGAACAATCAGAAGACAGTTCAAACAGAAAACTTTTTTTTTTAATTAAATAAAAATTGCACGCCTTTTCTACTGGATCCAAAATCAAAACAAAATCATCTTAAAATATGGGGAGGAGAGAGACAGCAAGCAACTCGATATACTCCATGCTGGCCACCGGTGCTACTGAGAAGATTGAGCTCCCTCTGTCCCCTCCTCCCACAACACCCTTTCCTTTTATAAATTCCACTCATGTAAACTCACTGAAAGGCTGTAACCTGTACAGTGGTTGGTGAGGAGCAGAGGACTTCACATTGCTACATGTGGTATCTGAGAAAGTACTTTTTAAAATCTAAGTATATAAATGAGAAGTTTTCACTTCTGGAGCTAGAAATCGACATTTTTAAAGGGTATACTTTAGAGAACTATACGTTAGCTTATAAATAGGCTTCATCGCGACTAGCTGCATGAAGTTTTTGATCTTTAAAATAATCACCTAACCAATAAAACCACACAGGCTATTGTTTGTTGGCATGGTTATTTATGCATATGCACAGATATGTCAACATCTACAACAATAAACAGAGCAATCATCACGCACCAACTGTTAAAAAGGAAAGTTACAGCCAACCCCCTACAAATTGAAATTTTTTTTAATTTCCAGAACTTTGACTTTGCTTAGAATATCCTCATAATTTTCGTATTTTTAAAAGAAGTGCTGATTCAGCCTCACAGCATTTTTAAGAACCAGACAAGAGATTCTCTCTGTATGCCACCTCACATTTTCCTCAAGCAAATAAGTGTTATTGCATTCAATCGGAGGTCAAGTTGACAAAATCCTGGCACGTTACATGCTTTCATACTTTAAAAAAAATGATGTTATTAATGTAATTAATCAATTATTGTAAATAAAGACCAGCCAACACACATGAATTTGGTATTTCTACTGGATAAAACAGCATGCACCCACCCCAACTGCATCCAAACAAAACAAAAGGCCCACAAGAAGTTTTACCAAGAAGAAAATGCTACTAAAACACTGGAAATGTTCTTTTCTAGGGCATGTGCCTGACCTTCCCTGATTACCAACTTACTGAAGGCAAACTTAAAAAACAGTGCTTACTATCCAAAGCATTCTACAGCTAAAAGAAGTCACCGTTAGTCATCATGAGAAGAGAGAAGCAGCTACCTTTATTACAAGATTCAAAGCAGTAGAGAGCGCCTTCAGCGGCAGGTTGCTCATGGTTAAACACCAGAATATGAACACATTCACATTTTAAGACTGAACAGGAAAGTAAAAATAAGGTACTTAATGGAGTAGTTGGAACCCTCCCCTCCCTCTTTCCTGCTCCAGAAACGAAAGTTAGGGGAGACTTAGAAACATGTATAAATTATTTAATTACCATACTATTCAATCTTCATGGAAAAAAGTACAACATTTACACAACACTTTTAATTGATCAGATGCATTAATGACGTGTAGAAATGAAACTATCTTTTCTCCCCCAGTGTGCGCTATCAACTAACTTCATAAACACATTCCTTAGACGAGATCAGCAGACAGTAAAGCCGAGCCATGACTTTCAAGAAAAGGTGCACACTGTATACTATTGAAAATAAACAGAATTTTATCTGTCAAATCCACAGCAGCATTTACTGCAACTACTAACCCGGTTTTGCTGTAGAGAAATACAACGTGCGTTACTGAATCATTTCTTTTCAAATCCATACATTCCCTGCAGCCGTTCAAGCTCCATCAGCAGTGAAGGAATGTATGAAAATGACAGGCAAAGGGCACTAGCTCTTTTCCCATACTGTTCTTCTATAAATGGAAGCAAAGTCCTACAAAGCACTTAAAGCTGAGAATGTTTGAAGACTGATCTCCAGGAAAAAAATACTACGATGTTAGGTTCCACGAGCAGATTAATTATTCTGTTTTCCACAAAACTGTTTCCCTTAAATGAAAGAACAGAGAGGAAACCAACTACTAGAAAATAATGGAACACCAGCTGGGTCTCAACTACAAAGCTGCCACGAACAAAGCATGTACATACCCATACATATTTCATACACTACTCATAAAAATACTTCTTGTCCCTTTTGGGAGCACCTGTTCCTGCATTCACTTTTCCCTCTCCTCTCAGCGAGGGGAGAGAGAGAGAAAAAGGGCAGATTTGGCAGAAATCCTTTCACAACCTCAAGTCAATTTGATTAAACTTTGACTTGCCTTAAAAATTACACCTTGTATTAGTAGCATGTTATAGAAACTTTAAAATACACCGTTTGGAATAAAAAAGCTCTGAAATACGTAACGTATGCCACTTTGACAACCTGGTTAAGCAAGCAAACACAAGTATGCTACATCATAACACAATGAGAAACTCGCGTGCTTCTTGCTAAAACAGAGTTGTTCTCCAGGTTTTTTTTTCTGTTGCTGTTTTTTAAGGGCTAATACAAATGTCTAGCATTCTCTTAAAAAAAAAGGGGAAAAAAAAATCTTTCCACATTTAACAGCAACCCTTCGCTGCTACTTTGCCATCTTCAGCGTGAAGAAAATAGCGGTGCTGGCACTGTGTATACACGCCTGGATGTACACCAGGGCGAGCTCCCCGCCGTCCCGAGAGGGAAGGGGCAGGAGGAGCCACGGCAGGAGCAAACCCTCTCTGCACACCCAGTCCCCTTTCCAGTATCTTTTTACAGAAGCCCTCGCTAACAAAACACTATTGCTCCAGGCAGCAGCATGCTGATGTTGGCACTGCTTAAACCAAACAAACACGATGTTTAACAGTCAAATAAAATGTCCCGCAGCCTCCCTAATGAATTTGTCAAGGACCATCAGATCACCCCCGCCCCTGCCTCATTAACTCAAGTATGATGAGACGGATTATAACGAGAGAATACAGATCAATCGGTCTGAAGACTTCAAGTGGCTTTTAGCCCTGAGAGTTTCCCTCTCTGCGGCACACACACGCACGCGGTCTTTTTAATGGAATACAGTATCTCCTGCTGCTGGAGGGGCTGCCACTTCGTTTTATACACCATCAAGGAGCTGCTGATGGACTTCTACACTAACATACATAAAAGCAGAGGTGACAAGGGCTCTTCAATTATAGCCTCCTCGGATCCTGTTCCCCCTTCAATTATTCATCCCGGCGAGAGCAAATTCCGCCACAGATGAAGCTGGTCTTAATGCAGTGCGGCCACAAACGCCCAGACACAGGAGAGAAGGGTTTCACGTGCATTATTTGCTGGAAGTGTTTAAGTTTATTGCTCAAATGATGTTTCTAATTAGCGCTGGGGCAATAAATTAAAGTCGGCTTTTGTTTAGCTGATTTATTATTTACTAGAGTTTCAACCTCAGACAGGAAAATTGGTAATGAATTGTTTTAAATCTGAACACTAGTAACGCTTCATCATTAGTCACCTTACCGGGGAGGGTGGGAGGGGAATCGTCCGCTCCTTTTGCTTTTACCCTGAAAACACGAAAGCGCGTCCCCCCCACCCTCGCCCGGGCCGCCTGACGGCTCCGGCATCTCCTCCGCGCCCCGGACGCGGGAACGTCCCCGGGGCTGCCCGCTCTCTGCTGGAAGCGAAACCCCGCCGGAGCCTTCCCTGCCCGCCGCGGCTCGGAGGGCCCATGTGCAGAACCCCTCGCCGGACCGGGGAGAAGTGCCAGCCCCGCTGCGGGGAAGGCAGACCCGGTTGCGAGTCCGCTCCGGGAGCTTCGGCGGGGCGTGCGAGAGGGACCCCCAGCCCCAGCTAACTCTTCCGCTTGCCGAAGGGCGGCTGGAGACGAGGCGCAGGACCCCTCGCAGCTCCCTGCGGCCAATCGAGCCCCGAAGAGACGCTCCGCGCTAGCGAAGCACAGCGACGCCCGCCCGGCGCCCGGCCGGCCGCTCTGACCGCCTGGAGCGGGTCCGACCGCGGCCCCAGGGAGGGGGCAGGTCCGCGGGCACTTACCCGCGCCCCGGGGCGGAGAGCCCCGCTCCAACCCGCGCATCCCCGGGACGCCAAGAGACCGTAAGAGCAGCGGCGCTAGCGCCTTTACGAGCCAGCGACTCTCCGCTCGTCGCAACCTGCCCCCCCTCTCCCCCACCCCTTTAAAGCTGCTCTCCTCGGAGCCTTCCCTGGGCTCGGCTCCCTCCTGATGGGGCCGGGGTCGACGGGGGCACCTGATACCGCCGCCCGTCCGGGCCTCGGCGCCCACCG
>VZSZ01007261.1:0-70505 GCA_013398815.1 Ibidorhyncha struthersii
CCCTGCCACAGGAGGGACAGAAGAAAACAAGACTTGGGCTCAGTCACTTAACACTGACTGCATGGGCAGAAGTCATCATACCTCCCATTTGTTAAAATGGGGAAAATTATTTCATCAGAACTTTTCCTACTGGTGTGTATGTGTGAGTATACACACACACACATACATGCACAAAGACACACAAGCACATGCATCCTTTATAAGGATTTTGTTACTGACTTCAGTGAGAGCAATATTGCATCCATGTGAAGATAAGCTGATGGCAGAAAAGAAATAAATTACATTTTCTTGACCTTTGACTACCTCACCTATGCCTATGCCAATGTATCTCCCTTGGGAATGCCCACGACATACCAAACCTATGGGCCATCTGAAAGATGACTGAAAGTGTTTTAAATCAGCCTCCAAGACAAATATTTCCTCTTTCTTCAATATGGCAGAATTTCAACATCCAAATAACATTTTATTTCTGCCTAGCAGGTATGATAACTTATCTTCGTTGTACCTCCAACCTTATCATGAACTTCATCGCACTTGCTCCTAGGTAACTTTGTTTGAATCTTTGTCTTTAAAGCAGACAGCGTAATGCATGAGACTGTACACTACAAAGCCATCAGTAGCTACTTCATAGTTAAATGGTTTGAGATTTGCAGGATTAAAATGTCACTATTTCACACTTTAAGGACTAGATTTCATGTCCAAATTTAACAAATTAATTCTTCAGAGGACAGCTGAATTGCTATACTATTTTTGAATTTGATACTCAGTGACTGTTGCAGCAGAAACAACTAAAATGAGCCTGCTGGAACAATTATATGTCAAGAAATAAACAACCGTAATCCCTAAAACTTTCAAACATGCATTTATTGTTACAACATCTCACAGAATATTTATCAATATCTAAACATAAACAGAAACTATTTCCAATTCTTTTCATAAAATGTCTTTTTACAGAAGTGCAGTTGGAATCTTTCATAATCAGATAATAAATAGAAATCCTTAAATCTTCTTTATTTTAAGGTACTAAAAGAGTTTCTCTGGGGTTTGAAAGTCAATGTAGGTGTGTCAGGAAACTTTTTTTAAGCTTCCACCTAATCTGAATTAGGGCTATAAAAACCTGAATGTGTCAATTGTTGTTGTACCTTCAGGATGGAAGGAAATTCCCATGGAAGTGAGAGGTATGCGGCTACATTTGGGTATGTTTGGATGTAACCTTTCGCTGGACAGGAAGACATGGGAGCAGTAGTTGGCCTAGGTATTAAGTGTGAGCCCTAATGCCATCTGTATTGAATGGCGATGGGGAACATGGTTAGGAAATACCTCAAATTACAATGTTAACTGTAAGTAGTCAGTCATTAGTGTTGCCGGTGTTAACATATGATGTTCCAAGAGGTTGCATGTGTTTTACAAGCCACTGAAAATCAATATTAAACTAACTGTACATTTTCAGTGACGAGAGTATAGTGCTTGACAGACCTAATACCTGTCACGATTTGAGTTTTTTAAAAGAGTCAAAATGCAATTACTGCAACGAGGGACTCTGTCTTTTCTCTGAAATCCTGTTAATTGTGACAGATCATGGAATTTAAGTTAAAATTGTGATAAAAGGAAAAAAAAAAAAATAATCAATTTCCAGTTGCAGTGTGGCTGGGTGTGAGGGCTGTGCCTGTGTGCACACCTGGTTCATTCAGACATCATCTGCCTGGGTGCCCCAGGAACTCCTCAGCTGGTCCCAAGGGGAACCAAACGGTTCAATGGGCATATTTGATACAAATATTGACTTGAAAGAGGCTGATTGAATGAACTCCACAACAAAGAACCTGACTGACCCTTACAGAAACTCTCCAGGTGGGAATTTTGGAGGCCACTTTCCCCAGGCAGCTCCTGCTATGCTTCGTCCAATTACTAGACACTATTTTTGTGCTTAAGATGTGCTGATTAACTCCCTGGGTGGAGAAACTGGCAGTCCCAGGGACTCCCCCAGGCAGTTTCTGCTATAGAATCGACCAAACTCTATATAGATTATTTTAAATAGTCAGTAGCAACTGTTCCTGAAAATGCAGAAATGGTTGCATGGGACAGTATTTTGTGTTTAGTTAAGATGGGACATTTTTTACACAGAATTCAAGATAATCAATAGCAATTGTTCATGCATATGCTGGAGTAGTCACATAGGACCATGGCCCAGCTGAATTATAAGAATTCACTGGAGCAGTTCAAAGAATCTCATTTGATATCAATCAATATCTATTTGATATTGAAGTTGTCACTGCAAATGACATTTGTAACAAATACTCCCATCACCTTCTGGACAATAACTGACACGCATAAACATGTCCTTATGCAAACAATCTTAATAAATTAGGATTTTCAAAAATGCTCTGTCCATGTGTATCTGTCCAAAACAATAGGTGGGTCATTCAGTACATTCCTTTCCAAAACCCCATGGATAGTGCATATATTCAGAATATTATTTCCCATTAAGGTGTGAACTGGCCTACAGTCTGAGCTGGTACTTGCAGTGTTTAAAAACTCATTTGCTTACCTTCCACCTGGCATTTTCTGTTCTGCGTTTTCAGAAGCTACACAGAGTCAGACCTCAGTGTATCTGCTTACAAATTTTGTAATAACTTTCCATGGCTAAGAATATACATATATAAATATCTCCTGGCCAACAGAAGAATAAGCAGCAGTCTTCAAAGATTTTTAAATGCCAGTAACATTAGAGCTTTTCAGACACATTTAAAATGTCAGAAAGTGTTGTTTAAAATTAGCAAGAGGAAGCCCTTTAAGAAAAGAGAAGTGTGTATGGGCTGCGATGCCAGGAAGGGAAATGACATGAAATCTTGAAACTTGCTGCAAACACCTGCAAACACTGGTAATGAAAAAGACCTCCTTTGTTCTTCTCCATGATAAATATATCATGATGGTAGGTACCAAGTGTGGAATAGAGGACTTCGGAATGGGAATGGGCAGAGGCTACATGGGTCGCTCTCTTTAAACAGAGTAGAAGGGAATTCTGACCCAAAGAAGAAATGGGACAGTTCCCCACAAACTCTTGTGAGGGAATCTGAAACTGAGTTTCAAAAATATCATCACAGTAGCCAAAGAGGAGAGTTCATGTATCTGTTAATACTGGGGAAATAAAGGTAAAATTAACAAAGCTTTGCAGATATTTCAATTCCTGAATGCTGTCAACCTCCATATGACCACAGTTTCTTTGTTGGTTTTACTGCAGCCATTTTTTTATTTACTGGAGACATGATATATGACTTTGTGTTGCCATTTTATACACCAAGATTTCACAAAAAAGTACAAATGATTAATCACAGAAACATCTACCAATTCTGTTTCCTTATTCAATTTAAAAACAAACAATGATCTTCAAGAATATTTAAGTAACGTATTGCCAACAGAAAGAAAAATAAGACGATGGAAAAGAAAAGAGTAACATTTCATTAGAAAATTAAAAGTAATTATTTCAGTGCATTCCGTTATCTTCTTTCATTAACACTGATTGCTCCCCTTCAGCTGGTTCACTTAACTTGCTGTTTTAATCACTCATTTTATCAAATTTAATTTATCTACACATAATCATGTAAATTATAAGCAGTAAATCAGGTAACAAGTAATAATGACAGATAATGCAGTTACTTTATTTTATTCTCCATGCAATATAATGATATGGCTTTATCAGAGAAGGAAAAGAGAAACGTTACCTGACTTGTCAGTCGTCTGTTTATACATGTAACAGAGTGGGAGGCTGGGGTTTAGGTGACAAATGTGGTTGTTCCTCTACAAACCAATGGAGTCTGGAAGAACAGGCCTCAGAATCTTGAGACTGGAAACACAGATTAGCATTGATCAACATCTGTACACAAGAACTGGGGCCTATTTGGTTACCTGAGAGTCATTTGTTCTAGGGAGCTGCAAGAACTGTAACTCTGAATTCCTTTGCTCTAGACTTTGCTCAGCCCACAGCCGTGCACCTGCAAAAAGTCAGAAGAGTGAGTACAGGATCACATTTCTGTGCCTGGGCGCATGCAGGGGTACACATAGACATAACCAGAACAAAGGCAAGAAAAAGGTCTGTGAGTCTTAAGATGCTATGCTAACTTGGTGACTTCTTTAAAAAAAAATGTTTTTCTCAGTCAAATGCCTAAAGGAATTTCATTCAGCTATTTTAGCAGCCCCAGTGATTGGACTTAAGAACTCGTCCTGGGGAGCCTGTTCTCCCACTATCTTGACAGTCTTATTCTATAAATATGTACCTCTCCACTTGTGAATCCTCAGGCACATGAGGTACCAATCCTGGACCATTCCAGGCACAGAAATTCAATTATTTGAAAGTCTATTGAAAACAAATACAAAAGGAAGACTCACAGACCCAAAGCAAATGTTTCTTTTAAGATCTGAGACACAACTGTGTAGCCAATACTGTTTTAAAATGTGCAGAATTTGTGCATCTGTAACACCTGTATTTTGTAGTGAACAGCAGAATTTTTCAGGATGATCAATTCATACCTATCTGCCTCTGTTTTCCAACCACATGATGAGACACAATAGTTGCATGAGGCTAAAAATGTCACTTCTGAACAAATGTTTTCAGGAAACAAGCAGTTAAAAATAGGCAAAGGTTATTGTGACAGTGCAAAATAAACCCCATAGTAGCATCTAGAAAACAATGGTGATAATTATCCACTTTAAGAGAACATTATGTTTAACTGAAATAGTAGTTGTTTAGTCGTATCATTATATTCAGTTCACATATGTAAAATACATAGGAATACCTGAAGAATGAAAAAAAGACCAGCTACAAGTTTTCAGAACAAAACACCTTCAATTTTCTTCACAGAAGCTGGTCAAGTGTATTTGTACTTTTTCAGTAAAACTGTTTAACAAACTTTATTTAAAAAACTTCAACTATGAAAAATTTCCTGCTTTGTTCAGTGAATTGACTTTTTAATATATAGACCTTTACAATTTAAAATTTACTTTGGTATTTAGAATGCCAGCCAAGAAAGAGTAAAATAATTTTAAGTTTCTAAAAACAAGCACAAGTTTATAGAATCACTTTTCGTTTTTCTACCCCATTAGATATTACATTTTCCTCTTTATTTTCCCAGTGTAACTTCATGTGTATAGCATATGTCTACATAATTCCTACACATAAATGTTCATTTCAATCCTGCTAGTGGCAGGAATGCCCACATAAAACCCCCAAATGCTGTCTTGAGAACATTTTGCCGAAATAGCCTAAAAAGTTTCTCTGCCTTGGAACTCCTGACACACACTGATAATCACAAGAAAATCAATTTGTTGGTGAAATTCCAGAAGACTTCACTGCACACCACAGAGAGATGTTTAATGCCTTTTAGGGCTGTCAGAAATATTCACCAGAGCACATTTCAGCCCAGTTCTTAAAATCATTTCATGTCTGTGGTTCTGATCCTCACTTGCTGGGAAAAATCTGTGGCTGCTTTGATAAAGCTTTAATAACATCACTCTTCTGATGATGAAACAGTGGAACAGGATTCCTGGGCCTAAGTGTCTTTTTATGCAGTTGTTTCCATGAACAAAAGATCTGAATTTCAAGGTCAGCTCCAGCAAGTCCCTACATAGCCCTCAGATGATACAACTTCTGCTCCTACCGTCTGTTACTATCTCAGGTATCCAAACACCAACGTGCCTGTGAACATGTTTTCTCTGGTCACTTCATTGAAGACTTTTTTCAATTAATTCATCTTGTGCTAACATTCAAATGCATGACAAAAATCAGGAAAGGCTGTTCAAACCAGTAATTCTTAAAAATAATAATCTGTCACAGTAATATAGCGCATGCTCCTAAATGACTCCATTAGAAAGCAGCACATCTGTTGATTAAGTAGTCTATGTTTTCTGCATACCATTCAGTGAAGACGATGCAAAGATCCTTCTTTACATCAGCAGTCTTTGGATTAGACCCCAGACCTAGAAAAGCTGTACAAGCACTGGATATACACTCACCATTGATTTCTCTTCACTATGTTCCTCATAAATCATTTCTGATAGTCCCACCTTTTCATCTCGTTTGGGACCATAAACAGAGTACCACCCTTGACTCACATCTTTCTTTGGCCTCAAGGCTACTTCTAAATACTTCTTTCTACATAAAACCATTCAATACAGGTCTCATCCAAGCACCTGGTTGAAAGTCTTGCCCAAACTCACATCATTCTATATTTCTGTTATTGTAGTATCTGCTTCTTTGGTCTCAATGAAGGCAGTTTTTTTGCTGTTCATGCCCATTGACATTAGCACCGCAAAAATCAAATTTCAACCTAATCCTTCTGCCCTTTCAACCCTCTATTTCTCCACTAATATGTTCTTCTCTTCAGACTCAAAACACAATTTAGTCATCTCCATTTTCAAGGTCATTCTCCGCCTCACTTTCTTGACACCACCAAAATGCATTTGCTGGTGTCCTCATGACTTGTGACCCACTAGCCACTCGGTGACAACTGCCTCTTAACTTTTACAGCCAGAGTCTTTCTTCCTTAGTGCTCTTCATGCTTGAGAAGACCTTCCAATAATTGTCTTCAAATCTGCTTCATTGTTGTCTTCAAACTCTCACTTAAATCCTTCTGTGACATTTAGAAACACCTGACATGAGTTAGGCTTGTTTAACACCCTCAGTTACTGCTGTCTAAACATTTCCTTGTGTTCCCCTTTTGTCTGTATCATATGTTGTCTTTTGTTTTAACTTCAGATTGCAAATACTCTAGCACAGACACATTTTTGTTCTGTGTCTTCCCACCTCTTCAGACATTACCATTCTATCCATGATTGTCAGCTAAAGTAATAGAAGTAAAAGTTATTGGTAATGGATCATGTCAGTTGCTGCATACAACACATACTAAATCTGAAACTTTACTTATAAAGGAAAGCTTTATTTTCATATTCCTTTTTCATGTCTCTCCTTTCTCTAATTTCTCTCCATAGATTTTCTTTTTCACATTTTTGTCTACTTTCATTTAGGAAATTCTCTGCTTCTGTCTCTTCCACCATTATTGTGTTGTGCTTGTTTCCTCATCTGTCTCAGAGCAGTCTTAATTTCTGTCTCTATTACATCTACATACCTCCTTCTTTCTCTCTCTTCTATGCCTCTCTCTCTCTCTCTCCCTGTTTTCTTCCCTTTCCAATGCTTTTGGAAGACTGACCAGCTATATCTGCATAAATGGAAATAAACGGAATTTATTCTTGACCTTAATACAAAAGCGGACATTCAGGAATAAATAAGCTATTTTTGCATTGCCTGTTTCACTAAGTGGTCTGCAGTACATGTACTGGAATCCAGTTTCTGTGCCAGTCTTACCCAGTCAAAATATATACTGCCTCATCTTGCAGCTTTTGGTCTCTAAAGAGTCAAGTATGGAAAATTAGAAACAATTGCATGCTGGTAAGTACACTATATAACAAACTTCTGAAGGAGGGGGGATGGGACGCACACCAATTGCTTTAAGTCTATTTCTTTTCACGGGTGTGAAGTGAGTTACCATGGTACTACAAAAGGTACAGCACTGTATTTTTCTGAGAGTTAGTGTGTTTAGACAGATGTAGGAAGCTTCATGAAACCCCATCCTTCCCCATCTATTTTCCTAGTTTTGTTTCAGCCTAAATTTATTTATTTCAGTAGGGGCAAATGGGGTAGAGTTGGTTAGAAATATTTTTTTTTCCTTCTGGAAAAAAATTGTACTTTTTTCTGTCGAAGTTTAAAATCAATATATTTTTTCTACAGTATTTCTAACAGTAAACTAGAAGCCTCTGCTATTTTGCCAAGACAGACTTTAAGGTGATCATAGGATGCTTCCTTCCTCCGAATTGCTCAGAACTCAATAGCTAGCTGACAATTTTAACTTCATTTACTTAAAAACACCATTCCTTTTGAAAAAGCCACTTCAACAGATAGTTTTTTTTAAATCTAATAATGGTATCAAGCTATCAGATCAGATGAAAAATCATGCTATACAATGTTTTTCCTGCTCATGAATTTTTTTTCATTTTTTACCTGAAAGAATTTGCAATCACATTTATAATATGTGATCAGAACAACCATTGTGGTGGGATACAGAGGGCTGAGAGACAAACATTGGAGCATGTGAAGTAGCTAAGAAAGTGCTAGTGGAGGAGTGTTTAATAGAAACAGCACAAGCAAGCTGCAGAATATCAGGCTTTTTTAACGCTGCTGCCCACAGAAGAGCTTTTTCTTTCTGTAATACCATCTGCTGTGGTCTGTAGGGGGCTTGAGCTCTAACAGATGACTGCTGGTAACTCACTGTGGTGGTTTAAAGCATTATCGACCTCAGCCATTTGTTTCCTTGCCTGTATTGAGGGTTACCACTCCCATAGCAAAGGCATTAAAAAGCAGCCTGTTCCCACATCAGCCACTCCAATGCACAGGGCTTCTAACAGCCTAAAATGCCTCTGCAAGGATGCTGAAACACTGGCTTGCAAACTGGACCAGCTAAGGCAAGCTGGCCGCTTCCCGGCAGCCAGTGTGGCTGCTGTGACAACCTCCAGGTTATTCCATTCTGCAGGACCGTCGTCTCCTGAACCACCACAATTCCTTGCCATTCAGAGCCTGTGGACCACATCCACCACAACAGAAATTGCTCTGTGGTCGAAGTGCTTGTTATACTGGTTGCTGTATATTTTGTCACAGTATATTCCCTTATAAAACAGTACAAAATAAGAAAAGGAAAGTGACAATAGAATGTACTGGGCAGTATTCACAGTGCGTGCTGGTGTGTAAATCAGGACTACGACTACAGAGTGTTATGAGAATATAAAACCAGAGTAGATGACCACAATAATGATGCTGCCTGTTTTTTAATTGCTCTGCTTTATATTGATTCAGAAAGTGATTGAATTGGACCCTCATGCTTCATTGTGAACTTCTGCAGAGTTCATTAGACTTTGTCTCACATCAATTCACATATCTGAATCACTGGCTCTATGGGGAGCCACCGTGTGCCTGAGAGCCTCCAGTGCCACCTATGGCCCCAGGAGGACATTTCTGCTTCCTTTGGCCTGTGTGGTGCCACCTCTCCATGGTGCTCTACACAGCTGCCTCCACTCCTTTCTGGCTACAGGGGAGGACACGCAGGGGAGCTGGGCACTTGCTAGGATGTTCCAAAGTCCTGCTTTGTAGATTTGCCACGCTCCTGGGTAAGCAATGCTGTGTCATTATGTAGCTAACCTTAGAAACACCTGTCTCCAAGCAGGTTAAGGCAACCGCAACTCAACATAATTTCCAAGGCAAATTACCTGAAGAAAGGAAACAACACCCACTGCATTATTTGATCTGAATAGCACAAACATAAAAGCTTTTGAATGCTAAAAAGGCTTTCACAACATTTTAAAGAATTGCTGATCTGAAAAGCAAGTTTGGAAAACTTTTTCTTACAAAATAAAGGTTCTCCATCACCAGCATGCTGACAGTTTAAGTGAGCTTCCTCTCGTGGCAGTTTATTGCTAGTGGCACTAATGGTTGCTGATCCACCAGTCAATATGCACAACACGTTTCTCTTCCGGAGTTGCAGCCACATAAAAGTTTGGCTCATGTATGACTTTCTACAACAAACAGAAAAAAAAATATCCCAAACTACTGTATACCCATCTTATACCTCACTTCAGAAAAGCCAATATACCCAAAAAACTCTAAGCAATATCCAGTAATGGATATTAATTAATAATCAGAGTTAATTTAAAGGGAGTTATTTTCTTCTGTATTATTTTAAATGAAATCACTATGAAAAAAAAATAGCTTGCTAATCAAATAGCACTTTCTGTCACCCAGAGGAGAAATAAAACTATCTTAATCTCCTCTCCATCTATTGAAAACTTGAAAATATTTTCCCTTAATTCTCCAGGTATTTTTGTAGCCCGGCAGTGAACAGCTGCATCACAACATACCTAATTCTTCATGCTTTTTCTCAAGCCATGACTGGTCCTTCCTTTAGCTCTAGAAGTCCTATATCTTGCCACAAGTCCTCTGTCCTACTCGGAGTCCAAGGCTACAGTACTCCTGCCCTGCTGACACTGCAATAAGGTTGCAGCCATGGATGTCCATCATTCCTGCCATGGTCCGACAGCGAATACAGTAGCCCAACTTGATACTGCCAAGCTCAAGAGTCTGACGAAAATCCTATTCTGGTTTGTAGCAAACACACACAACTATCAGGGGAACTGGAGCCATTAGTTGTAGGTGCTCATCTTTTCCTTCTTTGATCATTAGAATAAGTAATACTTTAATATTTGTTATACTCTCTTGAACCACAAGACGTTAAATCATGCATAGGAATAGCTGATAAATTAATGATGAACAAAATATGTATTTAGAGAAGAACAGAACTCGCTTTTCCTAACTGAAAGTCTGCATCACATGCTTCAGTAATGGAAAATATGTCACACTATCCCTGCTTTCAGTTACTGTGACAAAAAGCAGAAACTTTTAAGATAATCTACCACTCGTTAAAGAAAAAAAACTCTAAACGCTCACCCCAGATGACTGGGGGAGTCAAATTTTGCAAAGCTGGCTTTAATCTTGAGGCAATCACTTTTCCCCTTTTGACTACTCCATGCTGTCCCAGTTTATGTTGCCCCAGGCCTCCAGTCCATCTGGCCTATAGGTGAATCTATCACCACCATCTGTCATTTGTGACAGTTTTTTCAAAGTTGTGGTATACATAGGAAGAGCAAGAAAAAAAGACATAAGCAAATCCTGGTTGATCTTTCCTTACTGGAGAATCAAGAATAACTTTATTACTGACACTTCTTTTCCATAAAGAGTAAAGAGAAACAAATAAGAAACATTAGTTCCCTTGTTCTGCGAAGACACATTCTTGAGTATAGTAAATTCATTGTTACAACACCAGCTTGGAATGGGAAACAAAAACGGCACTTGCAATATTTAATTCATTATTTTCTTGGATTGACCTTGTCACCACCAGGAACTCTTTGTTTGGTGCATTCCACAATTTTACTTTTTCTCTTGTGTATTTTTCTGCTAGGACTCTTTCCCAGACATCAATGAGGAGTGACTTAAAATGCATAAATCTAAAATAGAAAAGAAGAAAAGCTGCCACTTCTGTCCCCAGGCTCCTCACTTGATATTCTCTAGCCCCCTCTAAGCTGGCCATCAATGCCACTAGCAGTGAAAGTGAGAAGCACAGTGTTGCTGATGCTAGCACCTCTGTGTCAATTGTTGTAATATCCAGTGCCCTTGGGACGAGAAAATTTCTCCAAGCTGCAAGCCATTAATGCCACTGTTAAGTGTCCTCCTCCAAAAGCCATTGATGGAAAAAAACAGAGTACTCTTCCTATACTCAGTAAGAATAAAATACAGTATATGAGAAATTCAGGTAATTGTAAGAACACAGAGGCACTTTAAAAATATCATTTAACCCTTTGGGCATCCATATAAGTACAACGCTTGTGAGGAAAAGCAAGAATTGGCATTCATCTGAATTTGGGTAATTTCAAAGTACTTGTCAAAAATATTTTATAGAAATGGTCACATTTGAGGTTCTGTTTATGTAAACTGTCCAACACATACAGTCAAAACCTGTTTGAAAATGATATAGGATTGGATTTTCTAAGGAGATTTCCAGATTTCATGGTTTTTACTGAGGTGGTCATAGGTTCTCTCCTATCTAGTACTTCAACTCAATATCTTGCTCAGAATTACAAACTACATTAAAAAAAAAAAAAAAGAATGAAGAAACAACCCAAAATACTGATGATGTTGTCTATGCCTTCCTGATAATCTTCTTCATTTTCATTTTCTAAATCACCACAAGCAGGGCAGAATAGACATGCTGATATCTTTAGAGTAGATGTAGTCACATTGAGGATAACATAGTCTCGGGTCATCTCCTTTCACAGGAAAAGATTCAGGATGGAGCGGTGGAAGAATATAGCAAGAGAATTCTTCACACTGCAGGTGAGAGGTACGTGGAGTTGGCATTACTTGTCTCCACTGAGATTTAAGTATACTTATTGCATGCTAATGCACAGCAACTCATTATGCCACAGTACATTGGCCATGAGAAAAGCCTGATTTGGAAAAACAGCAAAATTGCTTCCATGTTCCTCTGGCAATATAAGGTTTACAGCTGTGATAAATTGCATATCTATCTGAGCTTTCGCTTAAATCAGTCAGTGGCCATTTCAGTTATTTTAAACGTTGATATAAATCAAAATGCAACTGCTTTTATCTACAGCCAATGCTACAGACACAATGTTGATAAGCACAGTATACAATTTAGGTTGAATAACACTGATTCCTTCCTCCCATTCTCACTCTTCCCTCAGAAAAGAATCAAATGTTGGTTTCTTTACTAAAAATAGCAAATACAATAAGGTGTATTAAGAAAGCCTTTGTCAGAATATCATTATGATTTATTAAATAAGGGATGTTTTGATCTGGAATGCTGAATAAGAATAATGCATTTACAAACACAGGGATTTGTTATTAATGAAATGTATATATTAGAAATTAATGAACAATGTGATTATATAATGCAATATGAAGTTACAAAAAGACATCACTTGAGGGATAAATATAGAATTAAATTGAGGGATAAACTGCATGATGAAGTTTAAATTAAACTTAAATCCCCTAAACAAAGGAAATTAATATCCATCATGAACTGAAAATTTTTAAATAAAATTAAAGTGAAAATTTATTCTGGACATTGAATAACAATTTTTTTTCACTGTTGATAGAGTTAGAGAAAAAAATCCCCTTAAACCAGTCATTTTTGTGAAGAAACTTTCCTTTGTATGGATTGTCCTGTAATTTTCTTCTTCAACGTTTCTTGCACATTCCTTTGAAATATTTAGAAAAGACTGGTTTTGGAGGCAAGAAACAAGTCTTGATAGCCTTTATTGACAGATCTTTTCATCTGTGCTGTATCAGTGCATGGGATACCAGGAGGGAGTGTGGAATGAACAAGGGATGTGTTTCTTACTGACACTCCGCCTATATACATCCATACCCTATGCCCCACTGGAAAAGCTGTCTTTGCAACTGCCTGTAACACAGACCTGTATCACATCTCCTACTTGCTTCTGCAGCAGTCAAAATGATGATTACATGTGGCTAGTGGGATGTAGCTGAACTAAAACCTTACAGAAAAAGCTCTCACAGTGAATGGGAGAAAAGAGGCAAAACTCAGATGAGTCTCAATTCTGTGGTTTGGCCCCACCTCTAGTTAATTCAAATACTCAAGGATTCATGGATGAAGGGGGAACAACTGATGTATAAAAACATTATGATCAATAACAAATCAGGGTAAAAGACTCTTAAATGGGAATAATTGCAGTACTGGAATCTATATGGAAGAACAATCAATGATTAGACATATTTATGATATTAATAGACCGCCCCAGTGCTATTCAGGAAAACAATTTACTCTTCCAAAATGTTACTAGCTGGAATTCTTCTCTTTAAAAATTAACTAAAACTTTCAAAATCAATTATTACCCACTGACTATTTTGCAAGCCAGATGTCTTAGGGAAAAGCAAACATCCACGCTGTTCTGATAAATCAGGCAATAAGTGCAGGACTGACAGATCTGATGGAAGCCATCATGATTAGCCTCATCTATATTTCCTTGTTTATTACAGCCATTTTCTATTTCAAGAAAATACTCCCATCTGCCTGTGGTATAGCTTAGACTAGAGTAAAAAAGTCTGGTTTTTCTCACCATACACAAGCAGACTAACTTAACAATCATTACACAGAACAGACATGGAGAAGAGAAACTCAAAATGTCACATCAACAGTGTCACATTCTCAGTTCTGGCAAATCATTTTAAGTTAGACTTCTGCATACATCAAAAATAGCCAGTTAGGGGGCTTATGTCACCCTTATAAACCACATCCTAGTAGCTCCTATTTATTTCTGTCTTATCAATAACTGGGTAGCTCAGTTACTGCTGTGCCAGTGTATAACGAGCATTTACAATGGCATTGTGTTATTTCCTCTAGGTACCTCAGGCCAGAATGCTAACAAAACTCATGGGAAAGGAGCAAAGGGGAAATCTCTTGAAGGTCCTCCTGATACCACCATCAGGAGGGGTGTGTGGTAGGCTGTGCTCATTATCCATTCCGGTCCTGTGGCTCCTCTGGATTTGAGAGCATCATGCGGAAGCAGCAAAAGACCACAGGTAACTGTAAGGACCCAATCACCTTTGCAGATCCAGGGCCTTTGAACTTTCCTGTGGTCCATGTTCCTCTCCTCTACAGCTCACAGCAGCATGGCTTTAGCGTGTCTGGGCTACCAAGGCACCTTACCTCTCTCAAAGGTGCCACTTTCCCTAGCTGTCTCTGTGAATCCTGTATGTCTGCAGTCCTCTCCCATTTTCCCGCTCCTTCAC
Source organism: Ibidorhyncha struthersii (assembly GCA_013398815.1). Taxonomy (NCBI): domain Eukaryota; kingdom Metazoa; phylum Chordata; class Aves; order Charadriiformes; family Charadriidae; genus Ibidorhyncha; species Ibidorhyncha struthersii. The sequence goes on from VZSZ01007261.1 coordinate 14,426, forward strand.
TACTTTCAATCCTCCAACAAAGCAACTGTATCTGTTCCATGTTTGTATTCTGAGACGCGTACAAACCCTTGGTCTCCTGCTTTGATATACAAAAGGTACCTGCAGACATACTTAATTTTTCTCTTCCAATTATTTACATATAATTAGCTTTTTAATCCTGATAGTTAGATTCTGGTTATTTGTCTCTTTCTCCAGCTATTCTCTTAAACGGCTTTAGTCTACTTTTTTCCCAGATGTAGTTGGTCATACTACTCAACTCTACCCCAGAACTGCATTGGCTAAAGTGGTGTCCGTTTCCTTCTGCTCTAAATATTTCAGCTACAATTGAATTCAGTTTGCTTAGATGCTAAAATTCTTAGATTAATACTTTAAATTTGTATTTATTCCAACCTGTATGTTCTTTTGATCAATTTCCAGCCTTACTGAGTCTAAGAAAACAGTGAACAGGGATGGTAAAGTTTAGATCCCCTTCCTTGACCAAAAAAGCCCTAACTCTAACCCCATGTGTTGACCCTGACTGGGAGACTTACACATTTGGGAGCTAGTGATCCACCAAGCAGTTAACCTGAGCAGGCAGGAGACAGCCTTGTGCTGCACAAATCCTTGGCTGCACGATGAGCTCAGCTCACTCTAACACAGCCACCTGCATGGCCTTGTCTTTACCTAACAGTGCAGCAAGAACTTTTCGTGAAAATACCCTTTACAAATAGAGTTGTTTTCTTTCAAGGAAATTATATCATAGCTTGAACAGCTAAAAGGGAGAGCTCCTCTCCATGGACAGGATCTGTGCACTGTGGGAAAATCCATCTGGCCTCGGTTCAATGCTGCACAAGCATGGGGTGCCCAGCATCTGAAGGGATGTAAGATTTACTCACTATCTATCTCTTCTCATTCTGTTTTATTGAAGCAGTTTGTTGTCAAGCTTTTCTCATCAAGATACAGAAAGGATCCCACACTGTCTCTCTCTCTCTCTTTCTTCACCTCCCCCCTGCCGGAGATGATGCAGAACACCCCGTGACCCCAAGCATCCAACAAATCCTAGGATACTGGTTCAATGCATTTTTTTCCATGAAATATCTCTTACCAGTTCCAAACTTCAGCTTTGCTTTCCAGTTGTCATAATGTAAACATTATGAGATACTCCGTTGTTTTATGTAATTCAATAGCCGGAAGTAATTAGTATTTTTACGTGACCAAATTTTGTGTCTATTTATCATATTTCAGAAGGAGATTTTGTATAGCTTTTTATTTGAGGAAGACTGAAAACTCCCAATACTTCACAAAAAAATGCATGAAGCATTTCCTTGACTATGAAAGATGATTCATTTTTAAATATTGTTTTATTCTGTGACATGATTTGGGAAGTAATCAGCCACAAATGGATTCTGCTGGATTGACTTTCACTGATTTGAATAACCCTGGTTCCTACTGAAGCCAAATGAGCTTCAAATATTCAAACCCTTGGAAAATCAGGCCACATCTAAGTTCAGGGTATTCTGTTTTCCTTCCTGTACTTGCTTGCTTCTGTAATTCATACAGGGTACAGCAACATCTTTAAACATACTCTGTAGATTTTCTGGTGGTTAGTTCCCTGATCACAGCATTTCCTCAGGTCATATGTCAAACACTGATTAGATCTGGAGAGGCAGTACAGGGGTGACAAGTAACAGAAACATGTGGCAATGTTTGGCATCCATGAAAAACAGTTTAACACGAGTGGTTCAAAAGTATAGGAAGATTTGTTAAATAATTCAAAGATTTCTCAGGTACTAAGTACAGGACATCCTTTCACCAGAGAAGTTTAACCCCAGGACTGAATACTCTCTCATTATTTATAATGGCAAAGCTGGAGAGTGTTAGGACAACTCCAGTGCTTCTGGAATTGTCTCATAATCTCACTTGGGAAATGGTAGAATAACTCAGTTTAATACACATTTTTATATCTTACTGGAAATTTGTTATTCTGACTTCATATCTTGATATATCATACGACTGTCAGGGTAGTGTGTGGAAAAAAAAAAGTCCCTGTCAAATATACCTTCCAATCTTTTCATCAAATTTAGAGCAAAATACTACAATGTCTAAGGAGACTGGTATGAAACACACACTTCAACTTCTGTTTACTTTTTTAATGAACTAAAGTTCCATATGTTATTTACTCGAAGACAGAGATATGATTGATGCCAGTCATTCTCAGATCGGGTGTACCACCTCAAATACCTCCTGCTGCAATGCTTTGGCTCTTATTGACAGTGATGTTCACCTGATAAATATGAACTCTGGACACCATTGCAATATACAATAAGCCCTATGGAAAGCCAAAGGAATTCGCTACCACAATAGTTGCATCTTTGCTGTCATATGGTATAAAAAAGGAATTAAGAGAACTCTGCATTGATGAGTACAGAAGCCCTGAATATCAGCAGTCATTAGTTAATAAAAAATTCTGAGGTTTTTTTTGAGCCCATTGGAAGCTGCATGACAGAAGAAGTTATGACAGCAGGAAGAGAAGCTGTCAAAGGAGCACCAACGTGTAATGAGAGAAGACATTTCAGAAAATAGAATATGGCTCCATTTCTGCTTGTCAGGATTCATTGAGGCTGAATAACTCTGAATTCTCTGCTCAAAATGGACAGTGTACACTGATGACTAGTAGCAACCAGCCGTTCTTCAAACTACAAATCCGTCTCGGAAGGGAATGCATGCCTAAGCACTTCCTGAGCACAATGGCTGTTTGCATGAGACCACTCAATCACGGTGATTAATGTGATTGTTGAGTATTTACCTATACTGGCACTTTGGCCCATTTACAGTGGCAAATGTTGTTTATTACTGAAACCTGGTATCTTACATTTTTATTGCACGTGCTGAAAAAGGAGTTAGTGCTTCCTTCCTTTGGTTTGTAAAATTGATGTGTCCCTTGGAGTAAATTCATTACTGGGAAAACAAGAAAACATGAAAAGAAATACATGGAACACTTCTTAAATCTGGACAGCTATAGATTACAGTATACGTCAGGAAAGTGCCATTTCAGTTAAATATAGTGTAAATACAATTTAGTTTTGCATTTCATATTTCAAGCAGAAATCAAGAAAATATATGTTCTTTTATCTCTACGACCCTTTGAAAGACCTGTCTCTAGTGGAATCAGAGCTAGAGATTCTTGGAAGCTGAATGTCTACAAGCAAATGTATAAGACTTTCTTCGGTAAGGAAACCTCCAAGGCTAATTGGTTCAATGTGTTGAACGAAGTTTTACAGACACAACACAAGATGCATGTCCTAAATACACTGATACAAGACAATTCCTTTCCCAAATCTCACATACGGACTTGAAAAGGTTGTCTTATCTAAAATTGTTTACAATTTGAGTCCTGCTACAAAACCTGCTAAGAGGTAAAGAGCTCTGGAGCCCTCAACATAAAGAGGACATGGAACTGTTGGAGTGGGTCCAGAGGAGAGCCACAAAGACAATCAGAGGGCTGGAGCACCTCTACTATGAGGACAGGCTGAGAGAGTTGGGGTTGTTCAGTCTGGAGAAGAGAAGACTCCAGGGAGACCTTACAGCAGCTTTCCAGTATCTGAAGGGCCTACAAGAAAGCTGGAGAGGGACTTTTTACAAGGGCCTGTAGTGATAGGACAAGGGGTAATGGCTTCAAACTGGAAGAGGGGAGATTTAGAAGAGATATTAGGAAGAAATTTTTCACTATGAGGGTGGTAAGGCACTGGAACAGGTTGCCCATGGAAGTTGTGGATGCCCCATCCCTGGAAGTGTTCAAGGCCAGGCTGGATGGGGATTTGAGCAACCTGGTCTAGTGGAAGGTGTCCCTACCCATGACAGATGGGTTGGAACTAGATGATCTTTAAGGTTCTTTCTAACCTAAACCATTCTATGATTCTAAACTCATGATGATTTTGATGTTGATCAAGCTCTAAGATCACCTTTGTCTTGTCTCCACTGTGCCTGAGCAGAGAGGAAGCCTCCAAGAGGTGTCTCCCCCTTTGCATTAGGTCAGAACCACACCTAAAGGGACATGCAACATACCAAAGTCAGCTCTAACCCTGTCAGTTCAGTGTTTCCACAAAGCTTTAGAAAGGGTTCCAGCGAGATACATGAGAATTTGGATTTGGCAGCTATAGGTGGGTAAGTACCTAAAATAGATTAAAAGACATCCTGCAATCTCATTGAATCCCAACATAGCCATCTTCTACTCCACAGAGGGAAACAAGATATAGGAGCAGCCCAAGTGCTTTGGGGAGTCCAAAAATTTCTCCTTTCTAACAAGAGGTAAAGGAATTGGTAGACTCATAACTGCAAAGGCTGCGTGAAGATTTGGATACCCATATGCTCTCTTTCACCAGTGATAAATGAATGTAAGCCAAGCAATGGTTTTGTTTGGGGGAGGAATACTTGTGATTACTTTGGATTTGGAATTGTTTTAAAGAATAAGCAAAAAGGCCCAAGGAAGAGAGTTAGCAGTGAATAATAAACCACAAAGAACTGCAAGTTCAGAAAAGAACCTGTTGGAAGCCAAGACATATCTTCTAACAAGCCTACACCTGCCCCAGAGAACCTCCAAAGCACTTCATGAGCTGGCCTTAGAAACGGCTGGACACTCAAACATGAAGAGAGATGTGGTGAAGTGTGACTCCCACCCCTCTGAGGGATTTGGCACTCTACAATCTGAGGCCCAGCTCTGATACAGCTCAGCCATGTAACCTTGACTCAGGCTGCTGAGGAATCTGTAAAGCTGTGAGAAAGAGCACTGAGAAGGTATGTAGAGCAGAAGCAGGTAAGATAAGGAAGGCAAAATTGTAGACACAGGGACATTGAGACAGCTTGTTGGCAGCTCAAGTAGGAAAGTTCAAAAGGAAAAACAAGAACCTTGGAAGGTACAAAGTCTTAAAGGGAAAAACAGGGATTTGGAAAACAACAACTCATAACCATTGCGGACACACTCCACCGAGCAGTGAAGTTCAGCCCTACCCGACATGACTGCTGACCAGCGTAGGCTCCGTGGTAAGCTCGCTAACACTTAGCTGAATAACACAGTAATCATTGCTATCTTGCATTTGTGTTAGCCACTAAATAACCATTCTATACTTGTAAGTTGTGTATATCCTATTTGCAGAATCTCTTTGCATATGGTAAAAGGTGCCTGAACAAAGTGACCTGGAAAATTACAAGTGACACAAAGAAAATAAGCAATAAAAGAAACTTAGGATAAGGAATAGGCACAAGTGAAAACAAAGTAAATAAAATATGACCCTGAATAAGAGATGGATGCGTGCCCACAGCCTATTTAGCAAAAACTACCAGGAGAGATTTTGTTGTGACTCCCTGCTGTGCAAGTTCTCTGCAATACATGATATTTATTTAAAAATAAGTATGCCCCATCAGGAGGTGGATTTCCGATGAGCACCAATAATATCAAATAAAATCAGCATTGCATTTCAGCTTTTCACATACATGAATTGTTAATCTGACATTAGCTATGTCTGCACTGCAGTTGCAGACTGACATCATGGTAGTTTATACTTTACTAACTAACTAGCCTGAATATTGCTGGCAGTCTAACCACAGTGGAAAAGAGCTTTTTCTTCCAGCAAAAGCAGACAAATTCTGCCCGCTTCCGTGTGCCGAGCACCATGATATTGCAGCCAGGCTTTTGCGGGTGTTTGAATAAAGCCTGCATTGCTGTGTTTACACTGCAAATAAACTGTTTTGCTCAAAGAGGGGGACAAAGATCACCAGAAAGAGTCACTTTAATTAAACCACTGAATGCAGCTGAGAATGCTGCTGATCAACAGAAGGCGGCCTCCAGGAAAGGCTTTTGAGACAGTCTGCTGGAGGACTGCAGAAAACAACCCCAAGTGATAGAGAGAGACCCAGATGCCACCTCCTGCCCCAAGCCTGCAGCAGAGGAAGGAGTAAGGCTCTTACTTTCAGAAACTTTTCTGAAGAGGGGAAATATTAAACCAGGGTAAATCTTGGATTGCAGCCTCAAGCAAAAGGCTTTCTAGGATCATGATATCAAGCAGAAAGCAATAATGATCAACAAATCTTAGTACCAAAAGAAACTATGCAAGTAAGATGAAGAACAAATAGAAGTCAGCAAAGAGCTAGAATGATTATTGAAGCCGGTTTGTTGAAACTAGTCCAGACAGCATGATTTCCTTAAGAAACAAACCAAAACCCAATATATCCTACTTCATTTTTAATAACCACCCCATTTTCCCTTCAACATTAAGCTAATTGGATTGATTGTGCACAATGATTAGCCACAGTTCTTTCACTTCCATCTTTGGACCTGGGTCTGGCATAAAGCATGTTCTCCAAATGCTTTCCAGCCAAAGCTGGGATGCAGTGCCCCTTCCTTGTTCTCTTTGACTAGTCAGCCCTCTCTGGCACTGTTTTGTCAAATTCCTGTGTTTTGTTTTAGTCCTTTCTCACATCTTGTAGGTTACAACCTGCTGACCTCTTTAGCTAGTTGGATAGAGTGATGAAATATTCTGGAAACAATAAATGTATTGTTTTAGCGATAATCTCTGTCTGGCACTTTCTACTAAGAAGGAAATGAATTAATAATAGCACTGTTTTCTCTGTAAAACAAACCTGTTTTCTGAGACAAGAGGTTAATTTTCTTTGGCAAGCAGGCAGGCAGAAATATACTCATTTAAATTTGGGTTCTCGTGAAATAAGGAGAATTTTTTGAGAGGAACCATATTTTATGTTTTTCTCTCTTCTACTGCTCTCTGTTATTCCTCACTCACTGTTTCAATTCTTGTTAAGCTGTCACTTAGCATTTTTTCCCTCTGGAATGACAGCAGGACATGCTGCTTACACTGGCTAGACAGATGCCTACCCCAGAGAGTGAGCATATCAGCTTCTGGACTGCACAGTCTGTACCAACATGGTATGCGTCCTTGACATCAGATCTTTGGCATTAATGTATGTAGGTGACAAGCTCGTTAGCAAGTCAGATGGTGCAGAAGTTATGCAATTCAAGTAACAGCAAAAGAGCTAATTTTACCCCCTGAAAATAAATTAAAAAAAAAATCTGGTTACTGTAAAAATAGCTGTCTGATAATTAAAATCAAGTCAAGATCCTGCAGTGATATTTAAATGGTTAAAATGTGCCTATAAACCGAGAAATACTGAAAAAATACAGTTCAGTCTGATTTTGAACAATATTAAACAGGAGCCCACTTATTGCCATTGAAGTGTCTAGAGCACCAGCATAAATGCAACTTTTGCTGTGGGAGGTGATACAACGTCTTTGTAAGGCTTCATTGTTCTATAGCAGCCTTGGAGGAACTTTTCGCAGGGCTTAAACTTTGAAAAGATGCAGTTAGCCTTCCTACACCAGCATACAAGTCACCAATAAGAATGAGGCTTCTTTCCTGTTGGCATTCAAGCTGTAAGGGCAGCTGCATTAATTCCATCCTAATCATCTGGTCATAAGTCCAGACAACTATATTTTGCCATTGTGGGTCCTCATTCCCCGCTTTCACTCCTGCTAAGTCCATCCAACATCAGCTTGGCAATATCTTAACCAAGTCTTAACATTTCTCAAAAGAAAGGAAGAAGACCAAATCATCCCAAGCTCTTCCAACAGATTGTTTTGACAAAGTGCAAGGGATTATATGAGATGGAGAAGAATTTAAAGCAATGGGTTCAAATCCACACTCAGAGTAACTTTAGATAAGGAAGGATTCCAGTATAGGCAATGACTGTATTGTAGATTAATACAGTTTGAACAGAGATTTCAGGTGAGTCACCATCAGTTTGGTTGAAGATACCGCACACAGACATGGGGTTAGATCCATCTGATTCACCACTGTAAATGTTTACAATGTAGATATCTACAGTTGTGTTAGACTTGTCATTTTTACTGTTCATAAAGGGGAAATAGATTCTTCTGCAGTGTGACTCCTACCATTCCAATGTATGCACATAAAATAGATCAGACAACTTAAGCCTTAGAAGTGCATCTATTCTTCTCTACTGACTATGACGGCAGTCAAGGCTGACTACATCAGATATAGTTGTCTACATTACTGATCTCTGAATTCAGGTGTGAGGGACCCCATCCTGGTGCCCATGGAACATCTCTGGGACACCCACTGTATCCATTCAAAAACTTGACACCTCTGTCAGTGGAGAACTAGAGAAATCGATTTGCATAATGGTTTTGTTTTGAATTTCCACTTGGAGGGCAAGGACTGTGTCAGGTCTTTTCTTGCCTATGCCATGGCCAGTCAGCACTATCTGTGCACCATGGCAAAACACACAGTCCTAGCTTACTGCCAGTTGCAGAATGTGTGAATGGAACATTTTCAGACTTTAGAGAAAGTACAGTGTGAATTTCAAACAGCAAAGCTTTGGCACGGTTCTCATTTTATCCCAGCTGATTCTCTTCTCCTGAGGCTCAGGTGGGTTGTCAGCCTTCAAGTGGGATGAGATCCATTTAAAGACTGTGACATTGCAGGTGTCAGAAAAATCACAGAATCTACTTGAAACCAACATTTTTAATTACATTTGGCATTCCCATGCATATTGCTGTCACTTCTCTACCACTGATGGCAATAGGCTAGGGAATGTCCAGCATAATTAAAAACTTTCATTTCTAATATATTCCATGACTTTTATGTACCTTTGAACCTTAGGACTGTTGTACTGAGCAAAGTGGAATGGAAACTACAGGAGTCTGACACCTCAAACACCCCTTACAAAGTAAGATCCTGCCAAGGTACTGCCAAAAAGTGACTGCCAAAACAAAACATCAGGAAGCAGCTGACTTTATTCGTCCACCCCTCTACGGAGCCTGAGTCATCTTCGAGCAGTGACTGCTTAATTGATCATATCTAGTTTTGAAACCAGGACTGGAGGAGAGAGAATGGCATTGGTGTTGCTCTCTACCTTCCCCAGAATAGCACTGTGATTAGGTCACTCACCTAGAAAGCAGAAAATGCATTTTAGGCTCTCTTCCAGCCGACAGGTTTCAAACTTCCCCAGAAGACAAACACAACAATAGGTTAAAGTTGTTGATCACCCCTCCTGCCAAAGCAGAGTCAGTATAAAACCAAGGCAGCAAGAGCCATAGGATCAAAAGTTGGGCAAATGAGGAAGATGCCTGCGCTCTGACCTTGTGATTAGGACAGGGTCGGAATGAGTTGTCCTCCCTACTCCAGAAGAAGTTGTGCAGCTGACAATCAGGTGAAAAAAATGGCATGATCTGAAGTGCAGAGTGCTGAAGTTTTTATCCTCCCTTTTGAATTATCTCACTCCAAAGACAGCAAATCAGCAGCAAAGGTTTTCAAGGCTTTCTCAGATTAGCTTCGGTAAAACCTCTTCCAAACATAGACTGAAACGGTAAATTCCTCCACCACCATAAAACCAGCATACTGACAATCTTCTACAATACAATATTTCTCTCTCAGCAAAGCTTCAAATCCTGAGGATATATATTGCAATTTGGTGTCAGATGCTAACTCTTCTTGCTCCACAGGACACCTAAAGGAGAATTCACTTATGGTTGCTGAAAATGAGAGGTAACATAAGCACTATGTCTGATCCCTTCCTGAAGTAATTTATCAGAGACATGATCTGCAAGGTCAATGGCACTATGGTATCACTCACAAGTTCTTCTCACATTGAAGTAGGGAAAAGGACATATTGGAATGACAGTGCAACACGTCTGCTGTCCCATAATATTACCTTCATGCAGCATAATTTTAGAGCGGCCTTAACTTCAATATCCAGTCCAGACCAACAGTACAACTGTACATTTTTCCTGTAGCATTTCCAAGATGGTGAGTGAAAGAACATCTAATATCACACATCCATCTTGTGAGGGAAACTTGTTGCTTAGTATGAAGAACCGTACTAAAGATCAATCAAGGCATTTGAGAACATTTAGTCATTGGATTGTGAGGCATTCCTGTAGTTTCTCTTAAATCAGTATGTTAAATAAATCTAAATCGTACTGCTCTATATATACTTGTAATGAATGTAAAAGTTCCCTCTGTGTAACTGATCCGTGAGCCTGGGGACATCACATTTTCTATTTCCTCTTCAATCATTTTTTCTAATGAATTGCAATGGTTCTGCCACCATTGGACAAGAAGTCCATAGTCAGAGGAGTAATTTGTACCAACTATTGGTGCCACCAAAACAAATAGTACTAGAGTTGGTGTTGGCTGAGCTTTACTCTTCCAACGGAGTTTCCACAACAGCAATCCAGGAGTAGCCTGAAATTTTACAAATCAGTGATCTAGAGAATTAAGCAATTGAAGCATAATTCTGAATCGACTTTGCGTCCTGTGATAAAAGACTGAAGACAAAAAAATAATGCTTGACTTTCAGTGGTACATTTGTAACAGCAAGACATTGACTGGTAAGGTTTCAATGCAGTCTGCAAAAGTTATGTGGCACAAAAAAAAAAGACAACCAGTTGTCTGACAGGAAGTTTAACAAAGTTGCAAGGGACTAATGCAGAATAGTTTATCAGACAGTGATTGTGTGTTATAGTAAGCTTTTTAAAATCTTACACACCATGAAGATAAAACTGGATCCAAACTAAACAATTAACTGACATTTTTAAGTGCATGGAGTGCAACTCTCTCCAGCACATATAAAACCAAGCAGTTTGGTGTAACGAATTCTGTCAGGTGTCTGCTGTCCTAATAATATAATGGTTCAAATGCTATAACTCATAAGTGAAATGAACAAACGAATTTTTTCCACAATGTTCTAGAAAGATTTATTTCATATGTGTAAGTGATTCTCAGTCACCCTAGGTCTATATCCACAAAACCAGACTAATACTCCTAGTCTGTTTGTTTCATCTGTTTTGGGGGAGTTGTCATCAAGCACTAAGAGATCTCATTAGAAGACGTTTCTTCGCTGGTGCTTTACTGGGCTGCTTTAACCTCTCACAGTAAGACTTCTCTCCATTTCTAACGGAGAACAACAAGTGGTGGAGTCTGTCATCCAAATGTTGTATTTGACTGGCTTTTATTTTAGCAGAGAAACCCTTTTGCAAAGCAAAGTGGTGGTGGTGCGGTTTGTACTGCCTTTTACAACGGCAGATGCTGGAACCCCCTGCTGAGGAAGCTGACGGTGCCGAGTGGCCACGAACTCCTGAACTAGCCGGTGCAATCCACAAGCCTTTGACCAGGATGCAAATATGGCTATGAACAGTTCTGAATGTAGTACGCAATAGTATGTATCAGCCTAAGATTCACCTGAAGAAAGTCAAACACGGGTATTGGATTCCTCACATAGATGTACCCTAGGCTCAGAAAGCAGCAAGCTTCTAAAGCATTGTAAGTAAATTGGACTAGTACAGAAAATGCTGATCCAGTATCTATCATTAATTCAATAGCCTGGGGCTGGTTTCCTGATGTAGAAGAAACATTAGCAGTACACAGTATTGCATCTGCAAGGTATTTCAGACAGCTTCTATCCACATTCAGAACACAGCATCTGGCAGAGCAATTTCATTTGTTTGTTGGTTAGACCGAGAACTGCAAAACACCTTCACAAAATGTCCTGCCTTTCTACGTGCTTGCATCCAATGTTTCCTACAGAATTTTTAGTGAAACCTGTAGGTTACTGGGTAAGTTCAGAGCAGTGAGATGAGCTGGTTTTGTGTATTTTGAAAACTTGTCATTTTCCTTAGGCTTTGCTTTCAGCCACATTTGGTTTTTATGTGATGTGAACAGTGTTTGAAATCCCTTGACTTAATGCTTTGATGTCTGCCATCACCAACTCCGTTTGGCTAGTAAAGATTTTATTTTCTGTAGTGTTAGGTCTGATGCAAGTAATAATGGTTGTCTGTTAAGAAATTGAATTATTTCCAATAACAGAAATTTCCAATAATAGAATAACTCTCATAAACAACAATCAAGTGCCTTAAGGAATGTTCTGCAGAGTCTTTCTTTTCTTTTCTCCCTTGAATGAAATTAATAGTGTTTAGTTATAATAATCAATTTAAGAACCAAAAAATTTCTTCAGTGATGTGAGGCCTGTGACATACTTATCTTTGAAAAGGACTGTAAAATATATGCTGATCTCTTCTACCAAAATGGTGCATAAACAACACACCTCACAGACTGCAGAGCTTTTGACATTCATATTGAATTTTTGTTTTCAAAGACTTTCATCCGAAGATGAAAAATAATTGAAGGCTTACCCAAGCTTTTCAGAGGAAGCATAGGCAGATTCAGGGATGAGCAAGCCATCCTTGTTGGTAATTCACTGCACAACAAGAACAAAAAAGCAAACCAAGTTTATTAGTCAGATTATTAAACAAAGCAAAGTGAACGCCTGAGCAGTGGCAGAACCAAAGGCAGGACAGCCCCTGCATCTCCATGGTGGGCTGGGCTCCTTCNGCCAGTTAATCTTCCATTAATTGAGACACGGACAGTTTCACCATATACAGCAACGTTTGCCCTCCTTTCTTCAATGTAATCTTTCTCATCTCTTAAATCCACCACAGAGGTCATCACATCTTCTTGGTTTTCATGTGGGATGTGTGAAGCACCTTGTGTGGCCAGTGTTATACAACAAGCAGGATGCGCCCCAAATCTTTTTTTCCTTTAAGACTTAAACACCACTGTTGCATCAAGATTCAAACACTTTAAAGTTTTCACTATTCAACTGTTTTTTAATTTGCAATGCATGTGAAGCACCCACAGCAGCAGGGTGGCTGTAGATTTAGGTCGTCACCTTTTCCCTCTTCAGGTAGCAGGGAAGATACCAGGTGCTTCAGGCCAGATTCAGTTGCCTGAATGTAGGACCTGACCACCATTAGAGATGTGTTTTGGTGTGGTGCTTCACTTCCCATTGCCATTCCAGGAGGGCATGAGAGCTGTCTAAGGTAAAAGCTCCTGCAGATGTCTTGGAAATGAAAGGTATTCTAAATGGCCATAAATAAACATGGTCAAGCAGCTGAACGCAGCCTTTCACTTAGCTGGAGCCAATGTGAGATTGACATTGGGACAGGAGGGAACAAAAAGGAGCGAGAAACAGCCCTGCAGACAGCCAGGTTGGAGAGATCCACGTTGGAGAAGTTCATGAAGGACTACGGCCCATGGGAGAGACCTCATGCTGGAGCAGGGAAACAGAGTGAGGAGGAAGGAGCAACAGAGATGAGATATTATGAACTCACTGCAACCCCCCTTCCCCATGCCCTGAGCCACTCAGGGCAGGAGGAGGTGGAGGAGTCAGGAACAAAGGAGTGAAGTTGAGCCTGGGAAGAAGAGAGGAGGTGTTTTAGTTTTTGTCTTTTTTCTCACCATCCTACTCTGTTATTAAGTGGCAATTAATTAAATTAATCTTCCCCAAGTGGAGTCTGTTTTGTCTCTGACAGTAACTGGAGTGATCTCCCTTGTCCTTATCTCAACCCATGGGCTTTTCATCTTATTTTCTGTCCCCTGTCCTGCTGAGGATGGGGGAGTGAGGGAGCGGCTGGGTGGGCATCTGCAGTCAGCCGAGGTCAACCCAGCATACATGTTTACTCTGTCTGTAGTAGAACTAGTTTCATGCATGTTCTGCAGGCTCCCCTGTTATAATCACAGTCTGATGTACATTCACGGTCCAACCTTCCACAAAACTGTTTTACCCACACCATACAGGCTGCTGGCCCTGTAGCACCCTTGAGTTGTCTCTGGTCCCGAGGCACCGTTATCATAGCCCCTTTGGTTCCTTTGTTCCACTTTTGCTTACGCCTTTTCTATCCTCAATTAGCACTTCTTCCGCAGTTACTGTGCACTGCAGCCAGGCAGACCTGCGCACAGGGTCCCTGGCCAGCCAGAGCCCAAACCAACCAAACAGCTGCTCGGATCATGTACCAGCCAGTGCAGGTATTCAAATGAGCGTTTGTCTATGTGGGCTTTTATTTTGATGGCTTTCCTCTTCTCAACCACTGCTTTTTATGACATTTTTAAGACCTTAATGTCTTCAAGACTTCATGGCAGTAAAATTTGGGGGAGATTGGCCAGTGACTTCAAAATGTATTTGTGGTAGGGGAAATGACTGACAGAAAGAGATAGAACAACCACAAAAAAAAAGGAAAGCAGGCTAACAGGCTATCGAGCTATGACTCTTTTCATCTTTAATGCAGAGGAAAAATCTGCAAAGACTTTAGAGACTACAGGTGCCATCACGCAGTACTTCCTCTTGATCTAAACAGCATGAAATTGCAAGTTTGTATATTTGTACCTGTGACTCCTGCCATCTGCCCCTGAGATCAGGCTGGAGCATTATATGCTGGGACTGCATATCACATTATGAAACATTACATGCAGTGACCTTCAGTCTCCAGGGGCCACACTTCAGTTATTAAAGATGAAAGAGGCAGCAGTCTTCTCCATTTGATTCCTGGCATAAGATCTTCTCTCTATGCAAGGGATTAATATTACTTTTTAAATTATTTTCTATAGCTGTTATGTATGTACTATGTCAGCTTAGTTGAATCATTTTCTTAAAAAAGAACTGAACCATGCATCCAAACCATGTTGAAAGAACAAATCTGAAAGATACTTTAAAATGAACGCAACAGTCATTTATGTTAGGGTGAGTAAATAATAACCTTACCACTAAGGCTTCCTTGGAAATCTATTAAAATATGTAACTGTCATCATACTGCTTCCTCCTCCATGTCTGAGCCAAGAAGCTATCTGTGCCCCTTAGCCAACTCATCATGCATTCTCTAAGAAAGTATCTTTCTTCCTTCTGAAATAGGAAAGCAAGATTACAAATAAGAACACACTGTATTTTTATTGGCATTCCATTTCTATTAAATGCTGTCTGCAAATATTAGTGGAAGAAAAGTTCTTCCACTGGTAAGGGCAGTCGGGAATTGAACATCTGAGATACTCATTCTGCCCAGGCTCCCTCAGGCCAGACCATAAATTCCTTTGGATATATTTGTATGGCAGAACTCAATTCTATGAAAAGACAACCAAGCTAGATAACGTACAGGAGATATGATTAAACATTAATTTTTACAGTCTTGTGCATGGGCTCAATACTGTATACTTAATGCTCATTAAGAACAGGATATATCTGCTCTGGAGGAGAACCAGGGTAGCATAGCTACATACTTCTGCTCTCCAGGCTAGCGCAGATGGCTCCTTGAAGTATGCTTTGTGCTGCACGGTTGTATCCTGAGAATCCCAGTCAACAGAAGAGGGAAAAATAGCCCTCTTTGCAAGCTGGTTGGAAGTCAGAAATCCAACGTTTCTTACTGCAGAAATGGGTACCATTATTACTGCACTGTGAGACTCCTTCCACAGTTCTTGTCAAAATGCAGGACAAAGTTTTTCCTATAGTGATTTGACAGATGTTACATAAGTGCCAAATAGGAACTGACCTTAATGGTCCTGCAAACTGCCACAGAATTCATAAAGTGGGGTCTAGACCCAAAGGGACCCAGCTTGTCGATCCCATGGGATTTTAATGTATCAAAGGCATCCAGCAGAGTCAGACGTATACTCCAGTTTGCACTTTTTCTAATTGTTCCAACTTCCTCCTCTGATCAGAATTACAGTTTTCCACTTCTCTGGGGGCTGGCAGGACCTTAAAGAAGTTAGGAGAGACCACAGAGAAAGTTTCAGGGTTTACTTAATGCCCATGAAGTCATTTATATGATTCCTACATCAGGTTTAGAAATGGGACTTGAGGCTGAAAGGCTGATTTTATCACACATTAAACACTCACTGTGTTGTGAGGTAGTCCATTCCTTTCATTTCATTGGCAAAAAGGAAAGCAAGTCCCCTGGGATCCTGAAAGCAAGCCTGGGCTAATAAACAACCTCGGAGAGGCGAAATGAAATGCACGTAAAAGTGAACTCCATCCAAAAGTGCTCCATCTCCACCCACTTAGTGTGCAGTCAGAATACCTGGTGACCGCGAGCAAGGCAGCGAACTATTATTTTTGAAGACATGCTGGAAATTTTCTTCCTGCCTTCTGTTTTCTCCTCCCCCCCAACATATGAGCAGAGGAAGAGTGTCCTTGATGCACCGTGCCTCCAAGGGCTGCTTTTGCGGTGCTTCTGCCTGTGCCGCTTGTCTTGCTTAGGGCTGTGCCTAAAGACACAGACTAGCTTGGAGGGCTAGCGACAAACATTTCAGCATTGTAATTAGGCATAAGAGCATTAAACTAACTGAAAGAACCATGCTGGCTTCACTGTCTGAGCTGAAGGAAATATGAAGTATGCATAAAAGTACATTTAGTTTGCAAAAAATCTGTTAATGTCACAAGATATTGTGATGGCACCGCATGGTATTGGTTGTCACACAGGGAAAGTATTTTAAGTACGATTTTCATCTTTATGATGTCCTTTCAAACCCTCATACATGGACTCTGCTTGCATTGTTTCCAATCATTTTGGCCCTCAGGAAAAGCTCTTCAAAAAAAGATATGACTGTAAATAAGGCACAGGAAAAAGCAATTCCCAACAGGCTTAAAACTATTTCTGTGTCCTCCCCACCCCAAATCTCTTCAGATTATGTGTAGCACAAATGGAATGCATAGTGTCTTGTGGCATGAACTCTCATTTGATTTAAAAAGCTAACACCTGCATATTTTTGCCAATAAAATACAAAATGTGAAAAGCTGTAGGGTTTTTTTTTTGTGGCACACAGTGCTTTCTAAGATATGTATAAGCTTGTCTTATCCTGAAACCATATATGTCTGTGCTTACAGATGTTGTCACTATTGACTATAGTTACATGAGGATCAGTTACATGAGTTGATACCTGAATGTGTCCTTGGAGGACTGTATCCAAAAAATCTTGAAGAGAGGAAAACTGTGGGAAAAAGCTCAGTACAAAAACATATTGCAGCATTAAAATACTTCACTGAATAGCAAATGATCATAATTTTCTTGATATGGCTCAGTCTGCCCATACTGTACATTTTAAACAACTTACCTCGTCTCTTGTGTTTTTTAAGAAGGAAAAGAGAGGCTTATCAAGGGCATTTTGTATTTGTATTTCCTGACACTACCACAGACTCTAACATAACTGGCATCACACTGAAACATTGACACAGGATGCAACATGCCACATAATGAGGATGCCTCCCTTTCATTTCCAGTCCTTTTCAGAAGGCCACGAGACAGATGCATTTGCAACACACGTGCAGGCTGTGTGGCATGCCAACAAAGAAACAACTTCTGCACAGTTTGGGTTTTCATTATTGAAGCATTTATTTGCATTTCCATTTTGAAATGTGTTTCTTTCTCAGTCTATGATGTCAGTCACCATCACAACTGACAGGTGCGTGTGGCATATACCAGCTTTGTGCGTTGGCTAAGGTCACTCTTTGTAAGCGCTCTACTTTTGCCGAACTATCTTCTCTCTTAGCACTCCTTGTGGGGCAGGTGTACAGCCTCCAGTAGCATTTGAGTGTTTTGGATGTGTGTGAGCATGAACTGTTTAAAGTCTATATTATATATTTAACTAGAATTATATAATTAGATATACCAAAGAAACTGAGGTACAACAGGACTACAGGTGAAATAAAGAGGTAAAGAGGCTACAGTAGGCTTGAATGGTGTGTAAGAGGCTGGGTCCTCTGAAGGTTCAAATGGGATAATGGGGAATGTGGTCTCTATAAATTTGAGATAACTAATTCAACATTTGCCTACCTATTTTAGCTTCTGCTGCATATAAATGACTACATATTATTCATAATATTTCCTTCATTATGATTTGATCTTCCCACTCAACTCTTAATAAGTCTTGGTTTTAATTAGGCCACCTGCAACTTATAACGTAATGGAGGCATAACTTTAAAACTATGAATTCAAAACAGTAAGTGCAGCCTCACATGAAGAAACTTACCATGAAAAAATAATTTGACATTATTGTTCGAAGCTTTGCATTTCTGTCATGTGATGAGTGAGAATAATTTCCTCTTGCTGTAATTTCTTATAGGACACAATGTTCATTTAATACAGAATTTAATAGAACAGAAAGTGCTCATGCAATGGGAAAAGATTTAGAAAAAGAGGTATGCAGCATGCATTTCAATGCAACCTTCCCCACACATCTATTTTAGTTATTGCACACCACCTGTTAACTAAATGCCTCAGGTGACTAGACACGAGTGTCATGGACCAGTTGTGGCTGTGCCACTTTGGATACTAAGGAAGAGTGACAATTGTCATTCACATCATTGGCTTGACAGAAGATAGCAATCCAATTTTCTGATAGTTGATATGTATCACTATGAAAGGGTAGACTGCTGAATTGTTATTTGTTATTTAAAGGCACAAGAGTTATTACATTTCTTCTTAAAACATTCAAGGGCTACCCTAATGATGTGTAAGTAAAGCCTAAGCAGCACATCGGGATTTATAATGATTCACCACAAACAAGCACGCTTCAAAAATATGGAATTTGTTTGCAAAGACGCTCCATGCAAACTAAGGGTAGTGAGCTCCGTCCACACGCCAAAGTAATCTTGTTTTGTTTGAATAAACACGGATCCAGACATTAATAACAAGAATTCATGAATAATAACAATTCAAGAACAGTATTAATTAACTATTCATCCTCAGGTTGATAAAATGTAGCTAGATCTCTAAATTGCAATTTATGTTTCTGCAAAAAACAGAATTTGGCAAAAACATTTATCCACTGGAGCTTATATTTTGAATTGTCTTTTTCTAAAGGACAAAGTCTTTATAATTCCGTGGTTTACTCATAAAAGAGTTATCTTTAAAAAGTAATGAGAATATACTATGTAATAAATGCATTTGTTACTGTTTATTTAATAACAATTTTTTAATGTAAGAATTAAATTTGGGAGCATGCAAACATGAAACAAGACATGACTATGTGATAATACCAGTTTTTGTGAGGTCATGCTAACTGGATTTATACGAAGAAATGTTGTATCTGAGATAAGCCTTTTGCAGAATCAAGTTCCATTGCTGACAGATTTTATTTAGTTTCCAAAGTAGTTTCCTACTTCCATATTGCATCATCGTATGAAACTGTGGCAATTAATTTTGAAATTTTCCTTCTGCCATTTTTTAATTACACAAAACAGAACTATCAATATGCTACCAGTCACTCAATAATTAGAACTGTTAATGTTTTTAAGTTTGCTTGTGAAATTGCTGTGTGATTACTTCTCACTCTAGCAGAAGAATGTAAATATATTCTGCTGTGAGTCTGCAGCAAATCAGAAACTTTGACACAATATTGTGCAGCTATTGCAAGGCTTGAAAATATATGAAATCAATTTTTTTACCTCTGTGCCTGAAAATTGTTTCCACAGTTAAGATTTTGGCTGAGCATTGCATGGTTTCCCTCCCACTCATGCCTTTTCCCAGTCCAGAATCACTGCATTTCCTGACTGTTCCTCCTTTAAATCTGTTACAAGTTCAATAAAAGTCTGTGAGACATTGCTTCAAGCCCTTCAAATATGCTTCAAGATGTGCCAAAGTTTGCCTAGACTTGGCAAGTCGGAGCATCCTTACTGCCTCATGAATTGAAAAACCTGGTTCAAAAGTCCCCCGGAGACCTATTATCTGTGGATCACTGACACAATAAACCAGAATAGCTTTCAAGGAACCATTCAGGTCAGCAGTGTCACTTTGTACACAGTACCTGGGGAATCTTTATCCATCACTCATTGACACAGTTCAGAACCATTCCAGACTACTCAGGCTTTGCTTAGGGAGCATTAAGGTAATACATCTGTACAACCTCCTAAGCCCAGCCTCCTAAAAATCCTTATTGAAGTTTCCAGCTAAAATTATTGATGTGTTTGTGGATAACCAGTTTTCTGTGTGAAGTAACTTGTTTTAAAGCATGTGCCTGCCACAACATAACCCTGTACACCACTCTGGCACCACCTGGAGACCAAGAATTGTGTCACCTTCCAGGAGTAACTAAAAGATGTCCAAGGATTTTTTGTCCCTTATTTGTCATCCACAAGAGCACGAAGGATAGTGTCATAAATAACCCGCCGTGGCTCAGGAGCACCAACAGGCTATCATTGACCTGACCAGCCTCTAACCGTCTTTCTCCATAGGTGGGACTTTCATTCAACTCCTGCTCAGATTTTGGCTGACACACAGCTCATGCCAAGGCCTGACGTGTGCTGGGAGCCGTGCTATTAGGTCAAAGCGACTGCAACGCATAGGCAGGACGCAGTGGCCAAAAAGGGCTAAAGGTCATTATGCAGCCACTGTCACCTGCAGCTTGCTGTCTTCTGCGGCCACAGTCCTTGCATATTGATTAACTGGCAGTTTTATTCAGAATCTGCTAACTCCCAGAAGTAGATAGACCAAACTTCCAAGCTGGAAGGTATAAATATGTCAGTTTACCCAGAAAGTTTTTGAAGCAGATCCAACAGCAGCTGGACTGCTGAGGCTTTTGTACGTGTGATACAGGGGACACCTGCACTGTGATGGAGGAGGAACGATGAGCACTATCACTATTGGCCATGTGACTATCTTGCTCATAGGTGCACAAGTTATGAGTTGTGAGTTATGAATTAGAGAACTTGTGAGTTAGAAACCTCATAGATTAAGCAATGAAATAGCAAATTCACATGTTAGACCGGTTTGTACATGAGTACTTGTTGTGTTTGTTTGTTTTCTCTACTAATGAGTTCATAAAATTAAGTTACAGAGTACATTGTCCTGTAAATTTGAGAGATCTAAATGGACCATGACAGTAGTCCTCCTCTTGGGTTTAACTGCCCATGCTCAAGGTCTGCCTTGATCTGGTGCAGCCACGTAGCCTGGGATCCAACTTTTCAGAAAACAGCTAAGTTGTGAAAAAGGGCTGTGAAAAAAACTCCTCTGGGGCCTCCCCCAAGGTGGGACCGGCACTGAGCCCAGGCCCCCTCCTTTCGTGCTTGCTGGAGGCACCTTGCAGCTCTGCCTGTGTCCAGCCTTGTGCCCCGATGGTCCTCATCCTGACCCTGACTTGTCTCCTGGGCTTCCTGGTGGGGACCCAGATCAGCCTTGTGGCTACTGCTCCATGGGGTACTGAGCTGCCCCCATCACATTCGCAGCCCCACTCACCCACCGGGCCCCTCCTGCCCAGCTCTTGCATGACGCAGGTTGAGCATACGTGCAATGTCCTGAGGAAAAGCTGAAGGGTTGGGGTTAGGCAGGAGCAGTAGGTGCACCGTCATGAAGACGGCATTGTCAGGAGAGACACAACTCCTTCCATGGTAATTTTCCCTGTGATGCCAGGCAAAGGCAGCATCTTCCTCATGGCAGCCCCTGTTGTGAAGGGGTTGTAACAAAACACAAGAGCACCAGCATCAGCCTTGGGAAAGATCTAAACTCAGATGAAAAAGCTAATCCTATCCATACCAGGATATACGAGAGAGAGAGAGAGGATGGTGAGTCAATCTACTAAATACCCTAAATGTCTGCATGTCATTGCCAGAACTGTGAAGCTAAACAAGAAGGGCTGGAAATCTTAGTACATGATTAAGAACATGACTAAATAGTCATAGCATATATTTTGTGGAACATCTCACATGACTCACTTGTCAATATTAAAGGATACAGGTTTTTCACTAAGAGTAGGAAAATAATGAGATGTTACCCTGTCTACTCAGCACCAAGTTAGCAGCTTGGAGGCTCAGAATGTGGAGAAAGTTGAACCAACTGAAGGAAGGTTTATTTATTTTCTTAACCTTGAAAGACCGTAGGCACAGTCATGGGGAGCAGTTGATTACAGACAAGGAAGATTACGCTAAGGGAGTTTTTATCTGCAGGAGGTGGAAGTACGGGACCTTCAGGTAATGGGAAGTCTCAGCCTGCTGAATGTCTAGGGAAAGCAATCTAGCAGGACAGACTTGTCATACGCAAGTCAGGGAAATATTGTCTTGCTCGATCTCCGACTACGTGATGCAAAACTGGCTGGACAACCAGAGGTTAGATAGTAGCTGACAGTAGATAGCTGTCAAAAATAGATGGATGTATTGAAGTTCCACTGTAGTCTGTCCTGGCTTTGGTACTAAACAACACTTTCATTAAGAGTTTGAAGATTAAATAAAAAGGCTTCTTATGCTCTTTTTATTGCATTATTATGATTATTATATTTGTGAAAGACAAAACTAAAAGGGGCTGCAAAAGTCTTGGCTAGAATCATTAGAGTTCAAATATTCTTAACAAACAAGAAATGATCTGCTGAAGAGCAGGAAACAATTCACCATGAATAAATGCAGGTTTCTATTCTTAGCAATAATTGACTGCACAAATGCAGGATGTACAACATCTGATTTAGGTAGCAGTTCTTCAAAAATTGATCTTAGGGAT
This sequence comes from Ibidorhyncha struthersii, assembly GCA_013398815.1. Lineage (NCBI taxonomy): Eukaryota > Metazoa > Chordata > Aves > Charadriiformes > Charadriidae > Ibidorhyncha > Ibidorhyncha struthersii. Next base: position 36,738 of record VZSZ01007261.1, read on the forward strand.
TACAGTGGATCACAAACTGAAAATGAGTGAACAATGTCCCACTGCCAAGAAAAAGATAACCAGTAATGGTAGAATTTATAATTAGGAATATGTGAAGACAAGTGAAATAGTCGCTTTGTTCTGTCTAGCATTGATTAGGTTTCAGCTGGAATACGGGATCCATTTCTGGGCACAGAATTTCAAGAAAGTTGTAGCAATCTAAGCATAAGACATAAGGTATCAAGAAAAATGAAAAACAGTTATTATTTAATCAAATAAGACATGACTAACTTGGAAACACGTTAACAATCTTCATGTACATTGAGAAATGCTGCAGAAAGGAACAAAAGACTCTTTTCTCTGTTCATGGTGCACTGGACAAGAAGTGAACGGCTTAAGTGAACGGCTGCAGCAATAAATCTTGATGGTAGACACTGGGAAAATCTTTCTAACAGTGGGGGAGCAAAGCCCTCGAGCAGGTTGCACAGGGATGTTCTAAAATCCTCCATACTGTAAGTATATCAAAAAGGATTATATACATGCTTCTGTCAGAAAAGATACAATATATGTAACAGAACCCAGCTTGGAAGTGGCAGGTCATTCTAGCCTTTTCCTATGATTACAAGTACCACAATGCTGCAGGGAAAAATTATCTTTTTAATTATTCTTTTTCTCATTGTCATAGCTCTTTATTTGGACTAGAAAAGTAGCATTCATCATTGTGATGTTTGTTCACTTTTCATCCATTTACGATCTTTTTCCAAAGTCTATTTCCTCCTTTAATGAAGCAGGATTTTTTTAAAAAAAAATTGTTACACAGTCTAAGCATTATCAGACAGATAATACATCTGATAGCTTACTTAACTATCTCTTTACATGCAACAGGAAGATTTTTTTAAGTAAATTAATAAGCACGTATCAGATTCAATATTTAATCTCCCAAGAAGACCACAAGTATATTTTATATCCTTGCAGTCTTAAAGCTGTATATCAACATTATTAGGTTATATATTGTGTATATTCTCAGTATGGTTTCCTCAGCAACTATATTTTGGGTGGCTTTGCTATGGCAACCAAAGATGATTGCTTATTTTACTGTTTCAATTAATAATCCATGGCCTGAACTATAAAAGCAATAGTTAGATAATACATCTACAAAAGGCTAAATAAACATATGCTACACAACTACGAGCCTTCTGTAAGAGTTATTTCTCTAGTGTAGGAATAATACATAAGTACATCACTAATTAGACTGTATTTCAGTGCTTAAAATAGAAATACTGGGCTCAGTTCTAGCCTTACATAGAGGAGGGCACAATAGTGGGCTTTGCAACATATGTGACAATCATCTATTATGCGAGAATCGCATTATGTCAGAATCAACCCCTTATTTATGAAGGCAGGAGAATGAATCTCCCAGTGTGCCCTTCTGCCCCAGTCCTGCCCTCAATTACACGGGAAAAATTTTATTAAGTCAAAGGAGTCTCTCTGTAAAGCTGAAAGAGAATCGGGCCTTTGTCAGTTTTTCTTGCAGAATTTCTCACCACACTTGGCTGATCCAATGCTTTTGTTATATAATGGGCAATGTGTGTTTCTGTAAGGCTTCATAAAACTGGTGACGAAATATTCTTAATCAAAAGCATTTCAGGTTTCAGGATGGTAAGCGCAAAAGTTGAACACATCTCTAAGCAAACATGATTTTCTCTCTTTAGTTTGGACAAATATAAAGAGCATCCAGATGATCTTAACCCTTTTGCAATTTCCACTTATATAAGGATTATTACTTTTTTTGCAGCACTCCACATTTCAGCACTTTGTCATCTGACTATGAAGTGGCTCCCAGATTTAATTATAAATATAAGTCTAGAAGCCTGGTTTATGTTACCAGTCTGGATTTAAACATTACTTTCATAAGCCATGTCTACACAACTTTTTTCTCAGAGCAGCAATGCCCTTACGTTGCATGCAGGTCAGATCACCCACTCTTTAGAAGTACATGGGCAACCTACGTAAATTAACATATGCAAGGTCTGAAAATTAAAACATAAACTTCGGGGCTTGTGCAAGTCATAATATATAGTCTTACTATAATAATTCTATCATCCTTTCATATATATTATGTTATGTCATAGCTGTGCCCTTGGTAAACAGGTAGCAAATGCATGCAATGCATAATGTCACTGCATGTAGAGAGCTAGGTTCTGAAGGCAGTACCCCATGGCAGACCATAAAAATCCAACGGAAAAAAACACAAAAAACGATGCAGCTATACATATTGGGGTTTTTTAGGGCTTGAGCCCATTGTTCCGTGCCTCAATCTATCCACAGGAGTATCTTTCTTACCTCAAAACATTTAAGATTTTGAGCTATACATGTGGTACAGTAGTATCTGAAGGTGTGACCTGGTTACATAAGTAGCTATATAATTCTCCGTATCAATCAATATTTGACTGTTCAACTCTCCCAGGTCAGCTGGACGGGAATACATGGTCAACAAAATCACCCCTCTCCACATAAACCAGGGGTCCATAGTTTTAATGATCTTTGATGCTCAGATCCTAATGGAAATACTTCAGTTATTCCACTTATTGGAAAACTGAATAATCTTAAACAGCCACTCTCACATAATCTTTTATTTTCTATAGCAACTTTGCTAGCTGATGTACTTTTCTACAATTACCCCATCTTTTTTTAAAGAAGGTCAAACCAGAGCTGTCATTTTCTGAAGAGAACACAGGGATTTCTGAAGAGAACATTACCTCCTGAGTAACCTAAATGAGGGTGGAAATACAAATCACAATCCTGATGCCCAGGTGCAGAAGTACCCATTGAATTTTCAAAATAACACCTGTCTCTACATCCCATGAATGAATACAGAAGCTTTCACTGGTTCGTAGCACCATCACATTCAATGTCAAGATGGCCTTATTGTTTATCATCAAATTTTCCAAGTGCTCTAAAATCCATATGCTGACCTAGATTGCCTTGAAAATCTCCAGACCTTAAGACATTCAGAAAAGAATGTCTGAGCAAGGCACAATGCAGACAAATACCACACTAAAAAAAAAAAAAAAAACACAAACAAACAAACAAACCACTTTCATCATTTTTCCCTCCATACCCCCAAGGAACTATGGCTTTAATATGTCTCAAACTAGCATTTCAAGATTTTGGGGGGAAAACAGTCCTCATTTTTTTTCATGGTGGAAGTCTGAATATCTGCGAACTCCAGGTAAAGCTGATTAAATAAGAGTTTTCCATGAGCAAAGGGCTGTTTTAAAGGTAGCCTGGTGATGCTATAGCAGTGTGACCCCCGTCAATGTGCATTAATCACAGAATACCTGCCATACCCTATGAGTCTGGATCCCCAAAAGCCTGTTTATTCTCCATCTGTACTCTACAGCAGCAAATTTCTCCTAAGAGTAAAACTTCTGATTTAAGAGATGATGGGTAAGATTCATTTGCTTTAACTTAAGACACTTAAAAATTTGGACATCAAAGTTTGATTTACTCATCCAGTGACCAATGGAGAGAAAAAGACATCTAGAAAAAGGCATTTTCTAGTATCCCAGGTGTCTGAAAGATGATAACTAACTTATAGAGATGCTCACTTCCTCACTTGTGAGTAGCTGATGACAGAGTCAAGCTGGTGCATGGTTGTGGCACTGCCGGGGGCAGGAGGAAGAGGAAGACACAGGACAGAGGAAGGTGGAGAAAACCAGACGTGGGAGCAGCCCTTATATAAGAAGTTATGCCCGGCTGGACAAAACCGAAGTGTTGTCAGGTGAGATGCAGCTACAATAGATCTGGAGGCTCTTCCCTTAAAGAAACAATATCAACCAGGGAATCTCCTTGTCCTGATACCATTCTCCATAGAAGAGCTCTCCAAGACTAGAATTTCTCCTGGACACCAGTGTCACATCTGGGCTTTTGCAGACACCAGCACAACAGTAAATACTGTTTTATACTTAAAGTGTTTAATTTTATTTTCATGGCATTTTCCTTGGGATTTTACCAAGCAAATTTTCCTTGTATTTCAAGATGAAAATGCTTCCACATTTACTTTGTGAACACATTTCATCTTTCTTAATAAAAAACTCATACCAAATAGTAAATGGTTTGTTTCACTGAAATTGCTGGACAGAATTACAATTAAATCGCTGAAGACAAAACCAAAATTTTATTCTTCCAAAAAATATCATAGAAGAATTGCTTAAGAGAAAGGAAAGGAATAGGAAGCAATTTAGCAACAAATGTAGCTGGTGAAGACCTCCTACACATATTGGTTACCTTATTTTTTAAACTCATTTTAACACTTTTTAGATATTTCAGCTGTAACTATTACCAATTCTAATTTTATTTTTCACGTTAAGTAGCGTAACTCTGGCTTCTAGAATCCCTTCCAAGAGGAACACGTAACTGTAAATGTGGTTTGAGACTGAACTCCCTGCATAACACACGTATTTATGTTGGTTTTCACACTCTAATAATTATCAAGCGACTTGCCAATGTTAAGTTTAATTCTTGCCAAGAGCCCTGTTCTTGTAGTAATCAATCAACACTAGCTTAACAGTAGTTTAAGTTCCACAGAAACATTCAAAATATGCCACAAAATATAGACTTCCTTGTGAGGAAAATGCTGCAGACACTGTTTTCGTAGCTAAAAGCATGATTCTTTTTCCTGTTATGACCTCAGTAAATATGACAATGCTAAAAATACTGCTTTGAATTCTACATTTAGCAAAAAAAGATATTGTAAAGTGTAATAGGTGGTAAGCAGGCAATTAAGCGTTTGAAATCAATTCCCTCACAGTGAGGAGGCAAAAAAAGGGTGAAAATCAGCAAATGCTTTCCAGGCAACAAAAGAAATGTTGCCAGCTGAACAATGACCTCTTTAGGGCCACAGAGATTTGGACTTACCAAAGGTAAAGGATCTGGCTTAGAGAGAAAATGCTGAGGAGGAAGCAACAAAAAAGAAGATCACCGACTTCCAAATTAACTATTGGACAAAAGAGCACTGAGCTGAAAGTTGAGGAGTGTAGTTTCAAACAGAGATCCTATAACCAGGAGCCTGGACTAAGACATTTATAGCCTTGAAACAAAATGCCAGTGCATATGGTTTCTTGAGAATTATGAAGACGGGATAAGAATTTGAGATTTGGTTATGAGCAGTGGGAATTTCTTCCTGATGATACATACATATATATACCCCACCGATTAAATGTTGGTATATCAACAATTATGATCCTGGGGGAGGAAATAAATAAATAAAGGCTAGGAGGAGTTTTTTGTGATCTTATTGCCAGTTAATGAACCACCACTAGGAAATTCAGAAAGGCTGACGTAACTCCTATAGGAACTTATTTAAATGTGTGATGATTTCTAGGTTATGCAGTGAAGTGACAGCTTGCTAGTATTCAGGATAGGCTGAGCTTAGTAAGCAAAACTTAAATTAATCAAGAACAACATAGTTTCTATTCCATGTTTTTGGCAACATGCAACACAAGGAGTACAATGGAGAAGTTCTCAAACAAATCCTAAAAAATAGGGTAAACATGAATGTTCAAAAGCATATGTATACAAATTTCAGAGACTGAAGGAGAACAGGTAAGGAAATGCAGAAAGTTCAAGAGTTATCCCAAGCCAGTTTGAAATGGATACAGTTCCCCTAAAGACTCAAGGCAGTAGGAAAAAATAAACAAACTTTAAAACTTTTTCAGTTTCTAACAGAGCACACCAATAGTGGTATCTATGTCAGAACTGCACATCTGAGGCCCACACCTCCAGCAGCTGTAAATTACTCTGAAAAAATAGCCCTATTATTGCCTCTTTATGTGCTCTGAATTTAACAGCAACAATGAACAAGACTGAAAGAACATCTCTGTAATGTTGTGATTGTTGAAATAAAACCTATTTCTTATACTCAGTCTTAAGCTATTACAAGCACAGTGGGAGGAAACCAAGCTGTTCCATTGAGAAAATTGGTACTGAAGATCTGGGATCCCTTCAGTGGGTACAACGACTCCTCTTACAGGGTGAGGTGGCTCCTGGCCACGATGAGCCTGAACTTTTGCTGCCAAAACATATTTCCAGGAGCAGATTGTCCCTCTTAAAATCTGCAGCTAAAGTGTGTGTATAAGGCGCCGAGTGACAAGTGAAGACATACTGGCTTTTCCTAAAACATCTGTGGGTTGTGACTTCTTTGGTGGGGCGTTCAACATGTGGATGCCTACAGGCAAGTGCACACCTGACAATGTGATGCTCTTGGTGTGCCTTGCTGCTGTTCCTGCTTCTTCCAGCATCACACTTGAGTCAAGGTGCTGCCTCTCTGACATGCAGCAGTCGTTACGTCACATATAATATGAACCCATACCATTTTGTACAAAACTCCGTTACAAAGCCAGTGTTGTGTACCCGTGCAAACAACTGTGCCAGAACTTATCAAAGATTCACTGTCCCCTGTGAACTAAGAGGAAAATTTGTCTCTCTCATGAAAGACATTTCAGAAGGAAATAAAATATTTATCCATCTTATTGCAACAGCATTATATGCTCTTACTGCATCACTCAGGAAGTTAAAGGACAGCAGCATATCTTAAAGCATGTCAGATCAGGAGGGAGACAATCTTGTCTTTGAATTTTTTTAAAAGCAAGAAACTTTGCCAATACATCCTCAATAGATCTGCACCCCATCCCTGTCCCCACAGTCAGGTACAGCCACAACCATAGTAAAAGTTCCCAGAGGTGGTATCTGGAAAACAAGAGCACTGAGTTATATGAGGGCTGCTTACCCACAGCTGTCTTTCTGTTGTGGATCATGAAGGCTGTCTTCAGACTGCTCTTACTTGGCCATACCTCCACCATACAGTATTTACCGTGACTGAAGTAAAAAGTGCCTGCACAGCTTTGCTCTCTGCAATATGTCTTCACTCACGCTCAGCCAGGCACTGACGTGAAGACTGGTACTGCCGGGGAAAGCTTTACACCTCCCCTTCCCTCACACGGGGGCTCACGCCCTGACTCACTCTGTCACCGGTGTCCCCAGCCTGTACCGCCCCCTCCAGTCCTCCCTGGCATGATGGGATGGAGGGTCTGAGGAAGTCAGTGCCTCCACCAGGCAGAAAAACAAAGCTAAATTTGCAAGGGCAAAGCCAACACAAGAGGGAAGAGAAGCAGGCCAAGATTTGTGCTTCTCCACTTGTCTAAAGACATACATCAGCAAATACAAACTTCTACAGAAGTACAAAATATTATTATATCATTATTACTGTAGTCTTTGAAAAGTAACATGAAAAATGTCACTTCTAATATCTTCCAAAAGGCCTTACTTCTTAGAAAAATATTTATTTATTTTAGCTTAAAAATAAGAATAGCAGCAATGAAACCATGCTCTGAGCATCCCCCCTGTGACAGACCTGCTAATGGACATGCAAAAGAAGAGAAGTTGCCTTTGCAAGGAGATACCCATGACAGGTTAGCTTCAGGAGATGTCTCTGCAGTTGCTGATGCAAGAGACCTACCTGCAAACCTTCAGACAAGGAAATATACAGGAAGTGCAAATCCAAATTATTCAGTGTATGCATTTGTTTTACCGGCACCAAATTAGAATAGAGGAAAACGCATCCTACCACCACACAGCTATTTAGCATGTGGCGATACCTTTGACATGCAATTTGTCTTTCAAAGGGGGAAAACCACCGTCTGCATTTTAAAACTCTTTAAAAGATTATATGGCCTGACATACCTTTGTGATTCCTCTCTGATCTGAGGTAGCAGAGTTGACAGTAACGTTCCTCGGTGTCACAATCGGGCTGCAATCATCAAGCTGCCCACTTCCAGAGAGGCAAAAATTTACCAAGTTGACATATTCTTACTGGCAGTGTAGCTGTTTCATCGCACACAGAAGGAACATACTGCCGTGTTAGGTTTTGACAGGTCTCCAGAAAAAAAAATGCACTTAGCTGGCAACTTCTGTGCAGAGACACTGCAATATCTAACCCACTTTCACGAAGACCAACAGAAACATTTTCATTATTATTGACAATATAATCAGCACAATATGTATTTTCATTATAGCATTTTCTTGTTAGTAGGTTTGTAGAGAAGCTTTGAGATTAAAAAAATTGGTTTACTAGTATCTAATCTCTACCAAAAAATTAAGGCCATCAGTTCCAAGCTCTAGACTAATATTTTCTCACAATCATTAGTTCCTTCCTCTATGCCAGTAGCTGATTGAAAGAAGTTTTGATGTTGTTGCTAACTCTGTAGAAGTCATTGAAACCTGAAGTCTAGCGTGCTGCTGTACATGACCCCTTGTCTACCTGAGAGAAGTTAAATAAATTCAACCTCCTTTGTCTTCATTCTAGCATATGACCAGAATTGCTGCACTGTTAGAAAGCAATGATCACTCATTGTTAACACAAAAATATTCTTTCTTGGAAAAGAAATGCATCCTAGTTCGGCATGGATTTTATAGTCACCAAACTAAACAGCATGTTGCTGTAACTGGGGGATAAATATTCTGCCCCGCTGTGTGCCCTTTGCTCGCTTTGCTGTTTTTCATGATGTTTTTCTCTGGATCCTGAGCCAATTGTTTGTCCTGAGTTATCCTTGGTGTGATCTCTAACAGTTTTTGCTCCGTGCTTTAATGTACTGCCTGTGCTCTGCTTTTGGTTACTGAACAAGTCTGACTCTTGGGGATTGTAGATGAAAGAACATATTGGTTATAAAGAATAATAATAATACGTGGGCCACATTAAAAACGGTGAACAAACATTACTAATTAATTATCTAAAGCAGCTGGAAGGGCTTATAGATAAATATTTTGAATCGTAGCTAGGCATAATTATCATCACTTTATAGTGGCGAAGCAAGAACAGCATTGGGGATACAGGGATCTGCCCCAGCATATCTAAAAACTTGGTGGTGCTGCCAGGTCCAGAACTGCCCCAGGGGCAGCCTCCACAGCAAGAATGAGGTGTCTATTTGCAGTGACTGAAGGGTATTGGATCACTCAAAGACCTCAACATAGTGGGGTGAGATGGGGCTTATGGAAATCATAGAATCATAGAATGGTTAGAGTTGGAAGGGACCTTGAAGATCATTGAGTTCCAATCCCCCTGCCATAGGCAGGGACACCTTCCACTAGACCAGGTTACTCAAAGCCCCATCCAGCCTGGCCTTGAACACCTCCAGGGATGGAGCTTCCACAGCTTCCCTGGGCAACCTGTGTCAGTACCTCACCACCCTCAGAGTGAAAAATTTCTTCCTAGTATCTAGTCTAAATCTACCTTCTTCCAGTTTGAAGCTATTCCCCCTCATCCTATCACTACATGCCCTAGTTAAAAGTCCCTCCCCTGTTCTCCTGTAGGCCCCCTTTAAGTACTGGAAGGCCACAATAAGGTCTCCCAGAGCCTTCTCTTCTCCAGGCTGAACAACCCCAACTCTCTTAGCCTGTCTTGTGTGGGTGCTGGCTCTAGACCCACTTCAGAGCAAGCGTTGCCTGCAGAAGCTGGTCAAGAGCAGTGTAGGCAGCCTTGCTGTGCCAGAGCAGCGCTGCGCCAGGACTACATAGGCGGAAACCAGAGTGTGGTGCCGGGTGGTGGTTGGGTACACACATTTCAGCCTTGCCTTAAAAAATAGATGTGGGGGAACACCAGATATGGGCAAAAGACAGTCTGAGAAATACTACCTTAATACAATTCAAATATAACCCCCCTCTGAACTACACTTCACATCCTAGGACTCTCGTATCTGCTTTCAAAAAATAGTCTGTAGCAAATTTAAATTGCAAATGAAGCTACTCTAATCTTAGCTACTTTAAATACCTTACTACATGGATCCTTCAGGGTGACAGATGACTAGATTTAGATTTCTTTTGAGTTAGTCTCATGACAGTCATGTGTGAGATAATACAATCTCTATTTTCCTGCAACTCTGAGGTAGGCTTTGGCTGTTCGACACATACTAAGGACACTTTTGTTCCAGCTCCTTGATACCCCACCCAAATGCAAGCTCAGCTACCCCTTAGTTCTTAGTCCAGAGTCCGTGTAAGCTTCTGTCTGTCAACAAAAAAAAAACACCTTCTAATCACCAGCATTATGCAAACTACTGCTAAGCATATAGTAACTACATGATCCACCTGGACAATTACAGCATTTCTAGTGTCTAAATCTTTCTGGCAGAGTGCTTTGAGATTTCTAACACAGGGAAAATACTGTCTAAAACTACAATCTATTGCATGCTATTTATTGGTTAATCACCAACAGTAAAGTTCTTGGGACAATTTCTCAGTAAAACTACATTAAACTCAATTGAAACAATTTAGGGAAAGAGATAATGCTCTGTGCTCTATTAGTTTTTTATTTGAGTGTTTACAACTGCTAAATTTTGTGTGGACGTGTAATTTCAAGTGACAGATTTCAGGCCCACAAATCTCATGCCAACATCGCTAGGAAAAAATGTCCTCTATTATTCCACATCTCAGTAGCTGCAGTGGGATTAAATCGAGGAGCAGAGTTCTAAATTGAACCATTAATATTCTCATTGATGTAAATAATACAGTACTTCAGAACTAAACCCAAGCAGGGAAAAGTCAAAACCTGATTGTTCTTAGTTTTGCTAGATCACATCATAAAAAACTCCTGTATCAATGTCAACATCTAGAAATTCAGAGTGAAGACATCTTTCCCTTTTAAATAGTCTCACAGAAAAACTGATATTCATATTCTTAAAGTAGAATTAATGACCTATGCACAAAACCTAGTATTGTTTCCATACATTAGAAATAAATCTGATCTGATGACTACCTTTAAATGAAATATCCGCAGCTATGTTGTCACAAGGGATGTTTCTAAGAGGGCATGAGACTGCTGCCTTCGGACAATTTTCGTAAGAGTAAATTACTTTTATACCATTTCCTAGTCCTTCTACAGGTCTTGTCAGGAGAATGAATATATCTTACACTGCATTCTGTACTTGCTCTAGTCTGTCACAGGAATGAATTATCACCAAATTTTAATGCTTCAACACTGTGCATTTTTATTCTCATTATATTCTCCCTTTTTTTCCTCAGTCTTGTGAGAAAAATTATAATAATAAAGAGAAAATAGCAGAACATTTATCCATTTATCCATTCCCTTGACACCCTTAAGATTGTAACCAGAACAGAAAATTATATGAAAATGATTTGTTCTTACACTAAATATAGACACAAGGAAAGAAATAAGTTTAAAATTAATCAGTTCCCTGAAGAATATGAATCCTTGGTCCATCTTCAGTGCCCTAAAATGTACTTCTACACTGAGTATTGTCATCAATTAAAGCTATAGACAGTATTAAACATTGACATCTGCTACTGTGATGTGGACTTCTGTGAAGTAAGACTGCAGTTGGACACGATACCCCATTTTGGTACAATGAGGCACAGAGAAGAGAAAGACCGCTGAAATGTTTTATAAAAGCATAGATGTTAGGAAATCTGAACTCTGCAAGTCTTTTTGTCTCTAAACCAAAGAGGGACACATTACTGCTAAATATGCAGAATATGTTACATTTCATGCTTTTTGGTCATGTCTTCTTTTAAGACAGAATGAGATACAGGTGCATAAATTGACATTTTCTCAGTACATAACATTTTCATACCAAGGGAGAAAAAACCCACTACACAGCTGTTTGTGACAGTAACATTTCATAAATATTATCATACTCTTTCTCTCTTCAAATATAAATATTGTGCATATATATTTACATACTTATATATCCATTACTATATCTATATACACACATCTCTATATAGAGCAACAATAGATGATCAACTTTTTGCAGGTGAGCTTAGGATGAGCTTGCAGGTGAGCATGCTGTCCTAACTGTCTGTTTGCATGTCTTTACCCAGGGATAAATGTAAAGAAAATTATCCTGCACGCCTGCAGAGTGTGAGTATACGCAATAGCAGTGACTGTGGTCAAGTTCAAATTGCATCTTTTTCTGATGTGACTAGTTCACCTAACACTCCCTGTGTCAGGTCTGTGCTGTAAGGCACTCTACCACCATGTAGTGAATAGTAATTCCTGTCCCAGAGAGATTATGAGCTGTATCAGTAAGAATTCGGGAGATGAAACTGAGGCACTAAGAGGTAAATTTACTCGCCAAGGGCATGGAAAAAAGTCAGTGATAAAGAATATGATTCAGGTTTCCTGACTGTCATGCCAGTATCCATTCTCTTTCTAGAAGACATAACATAGAATCATAAAATCATAGAATCATAGCGTCATAGAATGGTTTGGGTTAGAAGGGACTTTTAAAGGTCATCTAGTCCAACCCCCCCTGCAATAAGCGGGGACATCTTCAACTAGATGAGGTTGCTCAGAGCCCTGCCAACCGCACCTTGAATGTTTCCAGGGATGGGGCATCTACCACCTCTCTCGGCAACCTGTGCCAGTGTTTCACCACCCCTATTGTAAAAAATGTCTTCCTTCTATCTAGTCTAAATCTACCCTCTTTTAGTTTAAAGCCATTCCCCCTTGTCCTATCACAACAGGCTCTGCTAAAAAGTCTGTCCCCATCTTTCTTATAGGACCCTTTTAAGTATAGAAAGGCCGCAATAAGGTCTCCCCGGAGCCTTCTCTTCTCCAGGCTACAGAGCCTCAACTTTTTCAGCCTGTCCTCATAGGAGAGGTGCTCCATCCCCCTTATTATTTTAGTGACTCTCCTCTGAACAGCTACTCACCAACCTGAAAAGCAAGATAATTTAATGACTAGAGCTGATGTGAAGATTATTTCTGTGATATAGTGGAGTGCATCCAAATGCACCTGGTATTTTAACCACTTTTAGAAAATACTTTGTACTTCCCAAGTTCATCTAAAGAAGCCTAAACATTTTACAGACTACTAGTAGCTGCACTTAACTATCTATGAATTCAAATTCAGATTAGAAGCAGTGTGAATTGAGGGGATGTGAATTACATTGCGGGACAGAGAAAGTCAGATCCCCTGGGTGATGCTGGGAGGGATGCTACAGCCTGTTTCCCTGCACTGGTAAATCTGTACATCTGTCATGCCTCTGTACTCTGCTGGTAATACCTACACCTTGTTTTCAAGGACTGTTAGTTACTAATAAAGTATATCCATTCTCTTGCCAGCAGTATCTTCTACTGCATTCTAAGAACATGAAAACATGTTCTCATAAATGAGAGAATAACTAGTAAACTAATTCTAGTTATTGTGTTAATAAACTCGTATTGATGAGTTCACACTAAAACAAATGCATTCCCTGATCTTAAGGGAACACAATGCAGCATAACTGTGCTAGCTTATCATTTCACTTTGGTCAGATAAACCATGATTCTCATGGAAGAATCAAAATGAACCTTTGTTTTTAATCTTAGTAAGCATAAGGATTTATCACGTACCAGATCTGGCATCTTCCCCACTTCCAACACATTGTTTGTGCTTAAAAGAATTTTCTCTTTTTGAATTTAGTTTAAAAAGAGAAGTACCTTCCTGGCACTAAATTTTATGATCTAATCCAGAAACTGAGTTTAGGAAGGTCATAATAAATTAACTCATTATTGGTCTGAAATGTACTTTTGTGGATATACACCAAAAAAACTTCTTGTTGACAAGAAGCAATTAACTACAACTCTTAGCAGAATCTTGTAGTAGTTAAAAGCTCACATCACATGGAAAACTAATAATGAAGTCTGTTAGCCATGTATCTGCATTGTAGGTAAGCTTTAATAATTTAAAAATCAAATAAGATCTCCATTATCCCCAGAAAGCAAGCAAATGATTTTCATATTAATAATACAGTGATATTATTACAGTCAAGGTCTTTTTCTAATTATGCACTCAATAATGAAAATAAAGGAAGTATAAATCTATCAGCATTCAGAAAGAAAATGGAATAATATGGTCACAGTCCATGGCAGCTGCAAAAGATGTTAGATCTAGTGGACAACGAAAATGTACTTATCCTCAAAGATCATAAATTATGGAAACATGGGTCACACGGCCTGAAACCATAGAGAAAGAAATCATAGTTCTAAGTTCCCACTTCTCTTCTTCAAATTTGTCATGAGCAAATGGTAAATGATTTCTTTTAGAAGGAATCCTTTTCCAGCTTTGGTTTAAACCTTGGCAGAACTATTTCTGCCACAATAGCATCTCATTAAATTTCAAGAATTTTTATGTATCAGATGTGTGGGTAATACATGAGAACAGCATTTCTGGGAAATCTGAAAATGAAGGACAACATAAATGAATGAAAGCCGATATCTGAATTAAAAACAGTAAACCTATGGGCTGAAGATTTTCAAAAATGCAAGACCTTAAAGAATAAACCAAGACCAACGTAAAGAAACACCTTTGCATTCACCACAAAAAGTAAAAAGGTGACTTAACTCCTTCTTAACTCTTAGAAAATGACAACAGAATTGAAAGAAGTGGGAAGAATAATGAGACTTAAGATCAACAACGGTAAAACCAAATTTGTGCTTGTAAACTCACAAGAATAACTTGATGAAGGTTATCTAATAGTCAATAAGCAAGAATATCAATGTAAGCATCTTAAATACCTAGCAACGTTAATTATTAGTAGCTATGGGATGAGGAGGAATATTAAGACATGAGAATTTCATTTTTTTCCTCTCAGGTACTGTTTAATTCTAACAACCACTGAAGAGAACCAATTTTAAGAGAGCTATGCAAATCTCCTACAGGAGACCCTCCAGATGTAAGATGTAAGTACTTCTTTACGAGAAGTAACTAAATAATGAATTTTGGGGTCAGTAAGAAAGTAAGATTAAGAAAAAGAATTAATAAGAAAGTGTGGAAAGCCTCAGGGAAAACATCTGTAGCAAATACAGTGAAATTCTGTCATCCTTGGTTGGTGAGCAGTACATTGAGTTAAGACATGATGCATATTCTCTAAGAATATGAATTTCCTTCTGTTAGGACTTTGCAAACTGTTTAAATACCTACCTTTTCTGTACCCTTTAGAGACCCTCAGTGGCTACTGCCGTGTAGCCTGAGACAGAATGGGTCAAGGTCGGTCTCTCAGAAGCACCTTCCTCTGTTTTTTCTGCTGTGCAATCAAGATAAAGGATCTTACCATAGATTATTAGTATTCAGAAGAAACACACTTTTAACAGAAAGAGATACAGTGAAACTGTGGGAGCAGAGAGGGTTCTTTCAAGTGCACACTTTGAGCATGCCAGGAGTCTGCCATGCTAAACACACTGTTCTAATACAGAGGAACTTTTGGTATGACTCCTCACTACCTCCTTTCCCATCTATGGTGAAAAACTGTTGGTGTCTCCTCCTCTTTAGTTCTCCAAGCTAAACTGCTCACTAGGTATTCCTGCTTCTCCATAGCCTGGAGCCTAGAAAATTTACAGCAACAAGTCATCATTTTTCCACAGTCACTTACTTGTTCTCCAGTTTTTGTGCTCTTGGATGTTCCAGTCTGTTTTGAGGGTCAGTTTATCCAGACATCTTCAGTTGGACACAGTCTTTTCAAGCAGGATATACGTGCTTGAAAGTAAAAAAACAGTTCCATTATAATGCCTAGCTACTAGGCATTAGTATGCTTACCAGCCCTAAAAAGTCTTTGCAAGCTGGGAGGGCTCATCTTCTGCAGCTGCCTGGAAGGGATCCAGGTGTTGCTGAGCTGCCATCCCCCACCAGCTCCATCCACACTGATAACAAAGATAACTCAATTCAATGACCCTGATTCCTGACTAACCCTTGACCAACAACCTTGGGTTTTTCCTGTAAGGTTTTACACCTTTCTGTGCTGTTTTCCTCTCGAATGTTTCAAAAGCTAATAATCCTGTCTCTACAATACTACTTCTATACAAAATTTTACCTTTCTGACCTTTCTGCAGAGTTTCTCCCAGCTCTCTCTCAGCAGTATGAGCCAAGGTTATGCAGCAGGGCTGTATGAGAGCTGGGACTTGGACCCCAGGACACAGATGCAGGATCCCTGGGTTCATCTGGGTGCACAGGTTGTACACTCCTTGCTATTCTTTGCCAACTTCTGGATCCCCCTTTGCTTAATACACATTCCAAGGAAAAGACTCTGTCTCTCCCAGAGCCGACAATAATCTCGGGCAGACTGGAACAGAGTGCAGCTCCCTGCCCATTTCCAGGTCCAGCTCAGGGTCAGTCATCTGAGATGTCAAAATCCAAACAGACTGGGAATTTTTAGAAAAGGAAGAGTTGTTTCTTTCCAAGAACAGAGTGAGAACTACTGCTAGTTCTGGGGCTGAGATTGTGACCTTTAAGGCCTGGATTCTTAGCCAGGGAGATTTGATGTGATATTCAAAGCTTTTTTTTTTTTTTTGGTCACAGCCCACTGTACTAAGGGACCAAAGTGCAGCCATATAACTAACACGATATAGGAAACATGGCAAGCGTTTAGCAGTATGATACTTCACAGCTGGTGTGTAATACAGCCGCTTGCTTGATCAGATGTGGCACAACACGTCACTGGCCAGATGCTGCCTTCTTCTGCAGGGCAGGTGGGACCTGGGTGGTCAGTTTTCTCTCTGTCCTACCAGAGATTTATACAGTCCAGGGGTCTAGGCATGTGTGATCAACTATGCACTCTCTTCAGTGGTTATGGGAGTTTCATTTTTTCATGCCTGACCCGGAGAGGGGAGGCTACACATTAATCACTGGCCTCAGCATTATTTCAGGTACACAGGATGGAGAGTTACAATGTTTGTAGTAAAGCTGCATTTGCCAGGCTTGGGTACCGTGCTGAAAAAGTGGTTTGAAACAAAGGAAGCAGCTGAGCATCTCACTCCTATTATAACTAGCAAGGGAGTGAGCAAGCAATCACTGATCACTCTTGTTACTTTTTGCTCAAGAAGCGCATAGTCAGCATGAGCCTTTTGACTACTAGCTGTGATAAAATCAGGCCACAGGGGTTTGCATCACCACTGCCTACAGGTTATAATATCAGGGAATAGGGCTGATATTTTATCAAATTTATGAAATATATTTATCAAATATTTTCTCTAAGGCATTCACATCTGCAAGAATCTGGCAAATGCCCTCAGAAATATTGAATCCTGTTGCACAAACGTTAAACATCTTGGGAAGATGTTGAGTTGGAGTTTGGCACCCAAGGCTTTTCACCAGGAAATAGAATATAATTTTTATTATAAGGCCTGCATAAAGGACAATTTCATCTGAGGAAAAAATGTAAAAACCCTTTAAACTGCTTAACAAAAGCCATGTATAATCTTCATTCTGTGTTTTGGAGTGAAAATATGTGAATAATACAGAATGCAAGGGTATTTCATAGTGATCTGAAGCTTTACCATTGTGCTTGCTTCAACAGACAAGGTGAATCACAAAGATTTCTTTGAAGAGCCATCTGTGTTCCTTTTCTAGCTGTCTGTACTGCTAAGCTGAAATCACAGCTACAGGAAGATACGCAGTGGATATGACATAGTGGTATTAATAAAAAGTTTAAGAAGTTACACAAGAAGTTACCTAAAAGAGTCATCAGTCCTGAAGCACAATGACAATAAATATACAATTAAATACTCCATTAATATATCCAGATGGAGTAATGAAGAAGACTTGTTACCACAAAATGATCAAAATGAAAGCCCAATGCTAATGCCATGATATCTAACTAGTTCCGATTTTAAGATTTTTACACTGATTGGCAAAAATGAGGCATTCCTACTACATTTCCCCAAGACAACTACGGGGGGGGGGGAATTATTCCCGTCAAATCTGGTTTTGCCAGATATGCTGTATCTGACAGCAGTGTCTGACAATAGGATTAGAGTTTGGAGGACATGAATTTAAGCAATTTAAAATTATATATGTGTCTATATACACAATCGTGAGTCCATATTAACTCCCAATCCAGAATGAAAAATGTTACAACAAGGAACCAGTACCCAGGTTGTCAGTCTGTCTGTCTTGGGTAACACAGAAGGTGAGGGATGCCAGCTACTGAGTTCTCATCATGTCTCCTGGGATCTTCTTAGGTTGGTGATGACATGCTGGGTTTGGATGTGCTTTTCTGTATTCTTTACAAAGGACGTGTAATTCCTGTTCCTCTTCCGTTAGTTATTAAGACTTACTCAGTGTCCATTGACTTCTGATCTGGGTGTCCTGAGAATCTGTACACGGATGCACTGAGATCCTGGAGACCTGCTAATATAGGTATCATCAACACACACCATTTTTCTGCTGGTGCTTCTGGTGCTTCTGCATTTCCATTCACTCTCCACTCCTATCAGTCTTCACGGTTTGTTATAATTCCTTGCACAGATAATATAATCACAAAATGATATCAATGAATCATGTGCTGACAGCTCCTGACACTTTGCTAAACAAAAACAAAACACCTGCACAGTTAGAAAACAATGTCAGAGTCACTGAAGAACTGCAGGATAAGAAAGAGACAAATTTGGTTTTAAAAAAGGCCTATCAGTATTCTAGGAGCTGCCACCGCTTCCTGAAAACAAAGCGGTTCATCTCTGTAATCAGAAACTACAGTCACCAATGACTGTTTTGCAGGAGGTTGCCCCATGGATTCCCCAACTTTGGACACTAAGATTCAGCTGGACAGGGTGCTGGGTCATCTTGTCTAGAAATAAAAGCTGGATCAGATGATCCTTGAGGTCCCTTCTAACCTGGTATTCTATGATTCTATGGCTTATGCAGGAGGCATTCCCAGCAGACAATCATGAGAGACACACAAAGGTTTTTAGGAGACTAGGGAGGAGGAAGGACTGAGAAATGTGCCTGAGAAGGCCACAGACAGGGACTAAGCACAGCAAACTGGCCACGGCACAAACAGGTATCTGGACCTGCCACCCCCAAAAGCAGCCATGCTAAGGGACCAGCAACTTGTTCATCCAAAAGCAACTCAAAGATAACATGAACACAGTTAGCATAGTATTTATTTGGCTGTTTCTTAATGTATTTATAATGGCACAACATATCACTGCTATTTTTAATATTATTATTAATTATCAGCAGGAAAAGGAGAAGATGACACCGGCCAATAGTGTTCTCAAAGACTGAGCTTCCCAGGCAGAAAGTCTGTGAGCAGTGCAGCAGAGCCCATGAAGCTCCATCCTGCCAACTGGAGCCAAACATGGGCTAAGCCTCACCCCTGGCAGGATCCCCAGCACTGCACCGACACAAGTGGAGGACACTACATGTTTCTTAGACAGTGCCTAGCCCTGAGATGTTCTTGGTCATGCCTGGAAGCTGATTACTAGACATCTAAGCCCTCTGCCACTAGTGCCGGCTCACGTTGGAACATGATTCCACCCTGACATAGCACATTCCCCAGCCTCTCCTTGCCCCTGCACTGGTGAGGGGAGGCCAGAGACCTGCTCTACGAGATCCTCAGAAGCCATGTAAGACTTGATTGCACAGGAAAAGGGTTTGGGCTCAAGCAAAGCAGCTGACCTCTTCTGGGACACCCACTCATTTCTGCCTGGAACACCAGACTGTACTTCTTTCTGTATCTAATGACATTTCGCCTTCCTAAGAGACAGAGCAGCTTGGCAGGCAGGACACTCCTGCATTATGTGGAAAATGCAAGTTCAAGTCTGTACTTTAAATCAGGCTCAAGTAAAGATTTGAAGATTAATTTTCTGGGCGCAAGGTGTTGCTCCATTCAGTATACTATTCTGTATGCACACTGGTATTTACACAGCTGGTCCCTGGGCTGTGGCGAAAGCTACATCCAGCTGAAGCACACCTCGAGCACAGCCAAAGTCTGGGGCTATGCTGATGTGGTGGAGACCCCTCCAACTTCATTGAGGATCCCAATCCTGGAGCTGTCAGTTAACATCTCTCTTGAACGATTAATGGGCGGAGTAGTGTCAACTCACAGATGGTTGTGTACATGCCTGGTGGGAAGACCATAGACTCATGGATTAAGAGACAGCCAGGTAGTACCGATGACAGTGGTATTACATGAAGATACATATAGGATGTTAGTCTGCTTGATGAATTTGACCTATATTTGCCATGGGTATGGCTGCAGTGCTTTCAGGGTTTGATATTCTGAATTGTTTAGTGCTTTTCCATCAATAAATTGCTATTGTTATTGATAGCCATCAATATTTTAGTTCAGATTCAATTATTCATAATCAGTTGTCACAACTGAAACACTAAAAACAACACTCAGAGCTCACTTCAGTAATTCATAGAAAGAGTAAGCATAAAGAAAAAAAAAAGGTGCTGTACCAAATTTCCTTAGATGATCACAGGGAGGATTAAAGAACATTAATTCTATCATCACTCATCTCATCATAAGGTCATAAGGTCAACTGCATCTAAAGGCTAAGTAACATGCCTTTCTGTAATACTGAGATCTTCAGAAAAGTATGATTGCTGCATCTTATCAGCTTGGAAATGTCAACTGGAGGAAGTGAACTAAACAAGTCCATAAGGTTTATTCTACTTTCAGAATTATCCCAAACCTAGAGCAGATACTTAGAAAACTGTTAGAAAGAAAAATAATAATAAATGCATTCCACTTCTGGGAATAAGTTACAGTTCTAGAATGAGGTAAGTGAGAGAAAGAGTTTGTATTGAACTTTAACACATTAACTCCAGATGCAGCCCAAAGCACTGATCACTCTAGCAGTCATTCACTAGGGTTTGTAATGCCGACAGGTAGTAACACTTTTCCTACCTCCAACTGACATCAAGGGCTTATCATTTGTCCTTCATGTAGACAGCAGGACAATTGATGCTCCACAGAGACATTATGAATAAAGCCAAACACCATTGGGTTATTAAATAGTCCGGGTAACTTTCCTCATCTTCCTAAGAGCAGTTTTTGCCCACTGTAATGTTCTACAAATATATTACTGTCACAATGCCTTGCTGTTGAGATTTTTAGTCCAAGCACAAAGAAAAAAAGTGATCCTGTGCAAAACGAAGGACTACAGCATGAAGAACTTTCAGCAAGGGTTGCTGACCTTTCACTATAGAAAACTGTTAAAGCAGTGAAACTAGGAACGAGGATTTCTCAGTGGCTGCTAAGGGGTTATGCAGCCTTTCATCTGTGTACTAATTTAAGTCCCGCCTGGATGAGCATTCTTCTTTCAGCCATACTCAGCTGACAATTTCCCTGCTAAAGTTAAACGATTGCCATCAGCTTGAGTTGGAAAAAAATGTTAACTCTTAGCCTTCTTTTGTATTATCCAATATAATCCCAGTTCTGTTGGACTTCCCAAGACAGCCTCAGCATTATAGCGCAAGGCACCGGGTCCAGTGGCAATGAAAATTACAGAACTGATCAGAAATTATTGCTTTACAGCAATAAATTTAGACAGCCTCCATCTGGCTTCACATCTTAAAACTCATCAAAACCAATCTTGTGTTTTCTTTTCCGTAGTATGAAGAATACAACCGCTATCTGCAGCTGGCAGTGTAATCTTCTACCCATACTTTCTGCCAGGCACCTAAATGTCAATAGACCTTGACATAGCTTTCTCTTTAAATCAAAATCCAGCCCTTTCACTCTATACCTACTGTTAAAATACCAGTTCATGCTCCTGTCATCTCCCACTTTGACCCATATAACCTTCTCCTTTATGGCCTCCCCATGACCTGCATAAATCTTTTCTGATGCACCGAAAATAATAGAAAGATGTGAAACAAAAAGACAATGTTTGTAAGGAAAGTGATGTCTAAACCAATCTGCACACAGCTATTGTGTTCCAAAATACACAGCCTAATGGATATAAGCTTTCTAACTGCCTGCAATCATGGATAAATAAGAGGCTATGTTAATACAGGCTGGTGAAGAGAAAGTGTGACTTATTATCTCTATTTGGACTGCAAGCCATAGAAGAGTCAGAATAAATTTTTAATCCCTTAGTGCTTGACACTTCCAGAAGAAGACAGATACTGGCAAAAGGAGTCCCCAGAGACTACGAATATGAGCAATTAGCACCACATATTAAATATTTTCAAGATATTCTGCAATGGGAACAGATAGACAATGTGTTTATAATTTAGTCAAGAGCATTAGAACGCAGATGCTCAGACAAAAATGGTTTCAAACTTAGTAATCTTCTGTCACACCTTTTTTAGGTGTTTACTCTCCACCTCCTTGGAAGCATTACATGTTAGAATCCATTCTCAAATGGTCTTTAATGTAGTTGCCTTTTCCACAAGTTTGCATGTATTTGAAAAGTTTGTCTGAACAGTCATTGCCATTCTGTGTGCAGAGGTGTGCAACAGCACATAACACTGAGGCATAAAATCTGGCTTCTACACACTGAAAATCCAACCTTAACACTTAGAAAAATCTTACCAAAAAGTGGGATGCCAGTTACAGGAGTTTATTGCCTCTCTGTTTGCTGGCATACATGTTTAGGGCTTTATCTGGCAGGGCCCCGAATGTGCTGCTCCTGACACTGTGAAGCAATCAAGCATGTGGGTAAATTAAAACAGCTGACTCATCTCATTGACTGTCCGGGTACCACGTATGTGCGTACAGGGTAGCACATGACTAAGCGCTTCATAGGATGTCAGCCAAAATGTGCACTGTCACACCACTCAGACTAAGGGCAAAGTGAAACATCTGAAATACTTCAGGATTGTATGTGTGTTTATGCATATGTATATACATACATACTTATGTTAACATACATATAAAAACACGTTTGAGTCTGTGTGTGTTTATATATTTATATTATCATGGGTATTAGGTACTTTATCTAAGAAGTGATGCAGTTTGAGCCTTGCTCTGTTCTGATACTGGTGAGTTCACAGCCATAGATGAAACGATTGCAGACCATATTTATAGACACTTCTGAAGAGATGTAACGCTTCCCTAATGCATAAAATGTGTAATTTACCCTGCTCCGGCTCTGGAGAAAGGACTGTGATTACACAAAACAGCAAATAGCCTTCTAAGTGAAGGAGCCTCTGTCCCATTTGAATTTCAGCATTGGTAAAATAATATGTTTTGTGATTTAAGATGCTGCCAATAAATTTTGAAAATAGTGACATAAGTATGTATCTATGTTGTACGTTTCTTTACAGCTTCTATAACAGTCATCTTTGTATCTCTGCTGGAACAAGGCCAGTCAGCATGGAAAAGGTTGAACTTCGTCATCGCAAAAGACATCTCCTAAGACATTCATGGGCTCTGTGGTTTTGGCAAGAAATTCCATACATCTTGACAGAGACAGAGCATTTTCACAAAAGAATGTTTCTTTCGTGTTTCCACAGAAATCTGTGGAAGTTACCACCAGCTACAATGGGAACAGAAGTGGCAAGAATAAGGCAGCACAGGATCCTTTCCTGATTTGCTGTTGATCTTTCGCAAGAATTTCAGGAACTTGTTTAATCTTTCTATGTCGTCATAATTCCAGCTCTAAAATGGGCATGACCATCCCTGTTGTCCTTCATAACATGCCATGAAATCCATGCATGAAAACTAATATTCACTCAAAATCCACTAAATCTATGGAAAAAAAATTTCAATAGCTTTTGTAGGTGAGCTTGCATTGAGTGCTCTAATACTAATCTGGCTTTTGTTATTATTTTATTATTTATATGCATATTATTACTAAACATACACATGAAATATATATAGCTTCCATATTTCACGTGTCTTAGATTTTTGTCACCATGGTCCCTGGAGCCATTAAGGTGAGATACATCACTTTTAATTTAATTTATTTACAACTATATTTCTCAGTTTACACATCATGAGTGATATTTCTCACCGCATGAATTTTCAGACTGGTAACAGAAGCTAAATGCATTTTCCTTTAAAAGTTTGTGTGATTTGTGAAACACAAAGGCATTAAGCAGTTATATTTTTCTGAATCACGGTGTCTTTTGTAATGACAGCTGTGTATTTAGTTCAACAGTGAAACTCAAACCGTTTTGCTAATGAAAAGGGAGCCAAATAACCAAATGCTGGAATGAATTGCAGGCTATTGAAAGCGGACAGTTGGCTCATTAAATGTACCCCTCATGAATGATGTCCCTTCCTTTTAGACTGGCACTGAAATAATCCAGATTTACTTTGTATTCCACAAAGTATTTTTAGGGTCTTCTATGATCAAGATAAGATAAGATACAGGAAATACATTCCACAAATAAAATACGTTTTGTTAGCTTGCAACAGCAAAACTTCAGCATTTACCAAACAAATGCATGTAGCTTTTAGGAGAAGTGACTTTCAGTGTAATTATTTATAGGATTCCCTGTGGGCTTACCACTCTGTTGGACTGCTATATATATGCATCAGAAAATTTATGAAATTTTCGCAATATTGGGAAGAATGATTGCCCCTAATTTTCAGATACAAGTGGAATCATGGCCGCACTGAAGGCAATGGGAAAATTCCAATACGTGTCAAGGAGACAATATTGTAGATAGGGAATTCAAGCTCAGAAACACTAAATAAAGATGTCCAAGATGAACTGAAACATTTTCATTAGTTCTCAATAGAGTCACCTGCAACTATGACACTTTCTTTTCCTTTAAAGAGTTTAGTTTCATTCTCTTCTCTGTCTTCAGCAGCTCTCACCCCGAGTTTCACTCAGTGTGTCTATTTTTACTTTTTTCGGTTTTCTTTCTCCAGGCTTTTTTTCATTTTAAATTCTTTGTATAAATTTAATCACTTTTTGTCTCGAATACACTTCCATAAAAATCCACAGTCATCTCAAACTCTTGCTTATCTTGTGGCAGGACTGTTCACTCTTCACGCATAACAGCTGAGCAGCCTGGTCCCTTTGGCACTGGACCTTGATGAAAAGGTTCTGAAAGACCTGAATCAGTCCAAAAAGTTCCTGTAGAGCAACTGCTCGGCTGATGAACAGAAATACTGAGCTGCCTTTTAAAGGCCCCGTTATAAGGACTACACGAAAGCATGTTCTAACTACTGCCCCAGGACCACAGAGCATTTAATGAGGGTATGATAACTTGAACAGCTGTCGAGGGGTGTATAAAGCACTCCAAAACCCCGCTGCTCCTCAGTTCGGTGTAAAATTTGGAGAGCGTAGCAGCACTGTAGGGCCATACCATTTGCTAGCAGTGTCCTTGGCTGCATTAGGAAAAGCAATGCCAGCAGACTGAGGGAGGTGATCCTTCGCCTCTACTCAGCACTGCTGAGACACATCTGGAATGCTCGGTCCAGTCTTTTGCTCCCCGGTACAAGAGTGACATGGATACACTGGAACAAGTCCAGCAAAGGGCCACGAAGGTGATCAAAGGTCTGGGAGCACCTAGGATGTGAGAATAGATTGAGAGAACCGGGATGGGCATAGTTTGGAGAAGAGAAGGCTCAGGCAGGTTGTTAGCAATACATACACATATCTGATGGGGCGGGTTAAGAAGGCAGAGCCAGGCTCTTTTCAGTGACATCCAGTCACAGGACAAGAGGCAATGACTTCAAACTGAAATAAAGAAAACTCCACTTAAACATATGAAAAACCTTTTATCTGTGAGGTTGATCGAACACTGACACAGGTTGCCCAAAGAGGATGTGGAGTCTCCATCCCTGGAGCTACTCAAAACCTGACTGGACACAGCTCTGAGCAACCTGCTGTAGCTCACCCTGCCTTCAGCAGGTGGTTGGATGAGGTGATCTCCAGAGGTGCGTTCCAGCCTCAGCAATTCTGTGATTCTCCTCCCCTAGGCAGTGAGTTTTGGCATGTAGCACAGCTCCTCCTTCTGAATTCTGCCCCTTCTTCTACCAAAGATACACCACCTTGAGCCTGACACTAACCTGTTTTCTCAAATTATCTCCTAATCTCAGCGACCTTCCTCTTTGGGCACCAATCTTGAAGAGAGTCTATTTTAGGCATGCAAATGTAAGGGACAATTTTCATAATACCAGTTTTCTCATTTATGACTAACACACTCAGATTTAGATGGCTAGAACTCTCTCCATAAGTAGGCAAGCTTTATTTCTAACAATGCCTAAAGCTGGAAAAAAATAAAAAAGGCTATTGACATGTTCCTATAGATAAACAGGTATCCAAATATGGATTAGACCTAGATTTGAAACATATGATTATACAAGCTTATTACGTTTAAATCAATTTTTATTTTCATGAAACTTCTCCTACTTATTACAACCATATGCACAGAAGTCAAGAAAACATCTGACAGCATAGCTTGGAAAAAAAAGATGTACTATACAAAACAATGTGTAGATGACAGCTGCTACTCCCCCTTTAAATCTCATTCTGTCATTCTTGTGTTGAATAGTATCTTCTCTTCCTTACTATTCAGTACTGATGAAGGTGGCATCACCAGGCCCTCTGAAGCTGAACTGCTTGTGCTGTATACGTTTTCCTTGCTAATACTGTACAATGATTTATTTTTCTCAAAAAGAACCGGACAAACAATACACAATATTCAACCCACCTGTGGAAACACTGATGAACAATGTGAGAACATCTCAATAGTTTACATTAATACAAAGACTGAAATCAAGAAGACTGGATGCAGACTTCACTTCCTCAAAGCTGGAGGGAGTTTGGATGCATCATTCCAGTTGATATCCACCTCTACTTTATTATGCTTCTACAAAATCCCCAGGAGCTCGCTCCTCATAATCCAGAAAAAGCATGACAGCGCTCGCAATAATCGCAGGGAATCCCCAGATTTGCCATTAGCGATGGGTAGCTCTCTCATTCCCCTGCAGAGTTCAGCGGGGAAGTCAATCAATGGGTGTTTAACTCTGGCTGGCATCCTCTGTACTCACTCCCGCGGTTTCGCTGCTCCCGCCTCCTGCCAGCACCAACTCCAGAGCTTTTTTCTGCAGGGCTGGCAGCTGCCTCCATGCCTCTCTGCTGCAGCCAGCGCTGCACAGAGACATCTCTGAAGTGCTGGCAAGAGAACTCAAAGAGATTCCAGCAGGCAGAGGAGATCCCCCGCCAGGCTAAAGGAGCAAAGGACTGAGGGAAAAGGAATCACTGGTCTATTTAATCCTGTATTTTCATGTCTGCATAAAGGACAGCAGGAAGCATGTGGTACCAAAGGAAAGAATTTTCCATCAAAAAGTGCCGCGATTCTTTCTGTAAGCCTTTCCGTGCTCTCAGAAAGAAGTAACTTTTGCTTCTCAGAGGGATCAAAAGGAGTCTGCCAGGGGTGACAAAAGAAAGGTAGAAGTTAACCTCCTGACATGGCAATAGGATAAGCCAGTATGAAGGAAGATTATACCGCAAAGACCTTCTAGGACTGAGAAGAAAATTGTCTTTGGTTCAGCAAAAGAGGAAATGTAACACCGGAGGATTAAGAAGTGAGGGTACACAGTACAAAAGACAAACTAGAGACAGGCCCCTTCGCAGTAGCATTTTGAATAAACAAAGCTGCAGGGGTCACAGCAAGAGACGAGAATAATTGTCAGGACATGACTTCAGGTCATACAGTCAGAAGAGAACGGTTAGGCCTAGGAGATGCTGTGCTACATGCAGTAAGACTTCAACACCATCAAGTGGGAATAAAAAGAGAAGGAAGACAAAGAAAACATAAGTTGAAATATGGTATCCAAAGCTGTATTTGTTGATAAGGGGAGCCAGGGTCAATATATAGAGAGACAAGGAAAAACCACGGATGGAAACCACACTCTCAACAGCAGAAAAGAAGGATTCAGCACTAAAGATTCAAGACGCAGAAGTGAAGAATTGGGAAATGAAAGTTTTTTTAAAGGAAGGGTTTTTTTTTAAGTGTTTACTGGATTTGGGAGGAGGAAGGAGAGTTTCAAAAGCAGTCCATCAGTGAAGAGACAATGATGAAAGACAGGCCTTCATGTTTGAGATGCTAACTAGAGATACCAACATGAGCAGCTCCAGCCGGTGGAGAAAGGAAGCCATATTAGCCATACTGAAGGAGGTGTAGGACATAATTAGAGCAGTTTTGGACAGCATGTTTGGAGAGGTTAGAGATGACAGGAAGGGAATCCAACTGCTGTTTTCATGACAGGGAAGGTCAGTGACTACCTACGTTTATTTGAGAGGAAACTTAAGGACCTTGAGAAACAGATGGGGAAAAAATGGCAGGATGAAGTAGACACACGTGATGGTAAGGGAGGGGATAATGCGAGAGGAAGGAAGAGAAAGGATGAAGTCAACATTTCTGTGACAGCAGACTGAGAAGCAAATGTGGAAAAGGTTAAGGATAGAAGTAATTTGTGCTGTATTTTAACTTGGGTTTTTTTTTCTGCAGAGGCAAATGAGGTGGTTGTGGTAGAATACTCTCTGATGGGAAGCTCAAATAAAAACACCCAGAGAAGTACAAATAAAGCAAGTCATGGGTTTTGTAGGAGAAAAACTGGATGCATATCTGGGAGTGAAGTGAAGAGATGAGGACACAGTGATAGACAGCTAAAATGTCAGATTAAGTGTCACCAGGGAAAAGCAGCTCAAGGGTGAACATGTTGATGTAGAAGTGATAATCACTGCCCCGTAGTCAATGTCTTATCAGTAATCAGAGTTAGCATTTCTCATTACAGCAGTACAACTGAAGTCCAAAAATTGATCAGAACGCATCTCTGATCAGTGTGGTCATGCAAGAAACACATGGCTCTCAAAAAAAGATGAACCAAGTAGGAGGGAAAAAAAAACTCAAATACCCCTTCAGGGTGTAGCCTTGCTCTGCTGATTATGTCCTAACTTTTTCCTCTCCAAAAAGTGCACTTTATGTTCAATTCCCAGTCTCATATATACCTCCTTAGCCTTGTGCTCAAAATTTACACAGCTTTAGCTTGTAAGCTCTGGGAATTCTCCATCTTTCCTCTGAATACTAGTTACATAATAGCTTGAGCTAAGCAATCAAAGCGGTGATAGGTCAAAAGGAAGATTTGCCTGAGGTGATGCAGGAAGCTGATGGCAGAGCTGGAAGCTGAATACACATTTCTCTGCTATTCAGACAGCACAAAAACCGCT
Source organism: Ibidorhyncha struthersii (assembly GCA_013398815.1). Lineage (NCBI taxonomy): Eukaryota > Metazoa > Chordata > Aves > Charadriiformes > Charadriidae > Ibidorhyncha > Ibidorhyncha struthersii. Next base: position 65,635 of record VZSZ01007261.1, read on the forward strand.
AGAGCCTCCGTCACTGTTTAGATTTTCTTGGCGTTTTTTCAAAGCAGCACTGTTTCTGAAGCCAAAGCTAAGAAATGCAATGGCATTGAAAGAGCTAATAAGCCAAAGAGATATCCCCAAATGGCACTGCTTTCTAGCTCCCAATGGCACTTCCATATTATTAATAAATTATATCTTACAATCAGCATTTTCCACATCCCTACTGTAGTTCTCCATGTCATTTCAACTACCTGTACATTTGTACAGTTGTTGAGAAGAGGGGAGACATAGTAAGATGTTAAGTCCAGTCTTCCCCTTGGATTTCACATGCCTCACCTTCAAAATACGCAAGTCCAAAGATGCCATAGCTCTTTGGTAGTGACATTTCTAGTTATAAAAGATGGACTTGAAAGTCATTGTTCAACCCCCTCGCATCTGTTTTGTGGGACTAAATGACAACTATTGAAAATTTTAGTTTGGTTGCGATAGCAAATATAGCACTGAAATTTACAGGGATGATTTAAACATTTTTTGACATTGCAGAACAGTGTAACATTTACCTGTCGAGAGTGCAGTATGCAGTAAATAGGCCAAGCAGGCAACTAAGGGGGGCAGGACTCCAAGGCTCACTCTCTGAGATGACAGCAGTGATTAAGGTGACATCTACCCCCTGCACTTCAAATTGCCACTCCTCAGGTTCTGTAGGGGTTAAGGTTTATCCATGATTCATTAAGGAATGGGCCTGGCATCACAGTGTTACTCTCCTCCATGCCATCACACCTTTCTCAGAAGTTTCAGGATTTTTCTCCACCGAGTTTATCCGGCACCAGCTCCTTGAGAAAGAGCCTTCAGAACTGAACATGAGGCATTCGGTATTTCAGATCAGAAAAATTGTGAAATAGGTGTTTGTCCTGGTTTGAGCAACGCAGGACTAATTTCTCATCTAATACTTGGGAAGACTGCACTTTTAGAAGACTCTAGTGTCTGAATTTGTGAAAATGTTTACTTTGTAGCCAGCTATGGTGTGTGGGTTTCAAGGTCTCAGTGTTTTCGAGCTTGCCAGGTGCAGGGATGAGGAGGAGCGAGACCTGAGCACTTGATCCAAGCTGGCCCACAGGGTTATTTCATACCATGAACAGTCACATTCACTATAAATTAGAAAGTCTGCTGCAAAGTTCTCTCTCTCTCGATGGCTGCCATCCTGAGAACTTCTTGCCCCAGTGCCGGACTCCTGAGGCCTTCCCTCCTCCCGAAGTCATAGTGCTCATAGTGTCCGATGTTTGCTGTCCACTGCTGGGAGTGCACAGCTTCCTACGATTGAATTGGCTGAGTATAATCTTTGTATATTCTGTATTGGTATCGGGATCAATATTGGTTCTTTAGTGCTATTGATGTTAATTATCTAATCTTACTCTATTAAATCTGTCTATACTTCAACTCCCAGGTTGCCTTGTTTTTTCTCGATTCCCTTTCCTGGGTGGGGAGGGGTCATTGGATGATAGAATGATTGTCTAAATGACAATAAATTTTTATGGGTTTCTCAAATCATAACAGTGTTTCATGAATAAAAGGGATGTTTATCAGTTATACTGATATTTATTATCATTTGCATTATCACAGGGTCTGGGCACTGATGCTTACAAAGAAGCAGCTTTCATGCTACTTGGTATAAAGAGGGAGTAAAAAGACTGTCCCTGGAAGTTTATAGTCTGAGACGATTTCAGGGAGAAAATAAGGAGAGCCAAAGCGCAGCTAGAGCTCAACCTGGCTACAGCTGTTAAGGATAATAAAAAACATTTCTATAAATTAATTAATAACAAAAAGAGGATTAGGGAAAATCTCCCTCCTTTATTGGATGCAGAGGGAAACATGGTTACAAAGGATGAGGAAAAGGCTGAGGTGCTCAATGCCTACTTTGCGTCAGTCTTTAGCAGTGGAACTAGCTGCTCCCTGGACACCCAGCCTCAAGAGCTAGGAGACAGGGAGGGGAAGCAGAATGAGAGCATCACGATCAAAGAGGAAGAGATCAGTGACCTGCTATGCTGCTTGGATGCACACAAGTCTATGGGACCGGATGGGCTACACCCAGGAGTGCTGAGGGAGTTGGCAGATGTGCTCGCCAAACCGCTTTCCATCATTTACAGGAAATCATGGCTAACTGGGGAGGTCCCAATGGACTGGAGGGTGGCAAATGTAACACCCATCTACAAAAAAGGCAAAAAGGAGGATCCAGGTAACTATAGACCTGTCAGTCTAACCTCAATACCAGGGAAGGTCATGGAGCAGGTCATCTTGAGTGCCATCAAAACCCACATAATGGGCAACCAGGGGATCAGGCCTAGTCAGCATGGGTTTATGGAAGGCAGGTCCTGCCAGACGAACCTGATCTCCTTCTATGACAAGATTACCAGAATATTGGATGAGGGAAAGGCTGTTGATATTGTATACCTGGACTTTCAAAAAGCATTCGATACTGTCCCCCATACAATTCTTGTGGAAAAACTGGCTTCGCACGGCCTGAATGAGCATACGATCCGCTGGATCAAGCACTGGCTGACTGGAAGGTCCCAAAGAGTGGTGCTCAATGGATTTAAATCCAGCTGGCGGCCGGTCACAAGTGGTGTGCCTCAGGGCTCAGTGTTGGGACCATTTCTGTTCAACGTCTTTATTGATGATCTTGATAAGGACATAGGGTGTATCATCAGCAAGTTTGCAGATGACACCAAGTTAAGCAGGAGTGTTGATTCCCAGGAGGACAGGGAAGCTCTACAGAGAGACTTAGATAGATTGGATCACTGGGCCAACATCAATGGTATGAGTTTCAACAAGGGCAAGTGCCAGGTTCTGCACTTGGGCCACAATAACCCCATGCAGCGCTACAGGCTTGGGGAGGTGTGGCTGGAAAGCTGCCTGGCAGAAAGAGACCTGGGGGTTCTAATTGACAAGCGGCTGAATATGAGCCGGCAGTGTGCCCAGGTGGCCAAGAAAGCCAACGGCATCCTGGCTTGTATTAGAAATAGCGTGGCCAGCAGAAGTAGGGAGGTGATTGTGCCCCTGTACTCAGCACTGGTGAGGCCACACCTCGAGTATTGTGTCCAGTTTTGGGCACCGCAATACAAGAGAGATATCGAGGTGCTGGAGCGAGTGCAGAGGAGGGCAACGAAACTGGTGAAGGGCCTAGCAGACAAATCATATGAAGAGCGGTTGAAGGAGCTGGGACTGTTTAGTTTGAGGAAGAGAAGGCTGAGGGGAGACCTCATCACACTCTACAACTATTTGAAAGGACACTGTAGAGAGGTTGGTGCTGGTCTCTTCTCACAGGTAATTAATGACAGAACAAGAGGGAATGGCTTCAAGCTCCAACAGGGTAGGTTTAGACTGAACATTAGGAAAGAATTTTTCACAGAAAGGGTGGTTGGGCATTGGAATAGACTGCCCAGGGAGGTGGTTGAGTCACCATCCCTGGATGTGTTTAAGAGACGTTTAGATGTGGTGTTGGCGGATATGGTGTAGGGGAGAACTTTGTAGAGTAGGGTAGATGGTTGGACTCGATGATCCCAAGGGTCTCTTCCAACCTAGACAATTCTATGATTCTATGATTGACAGCTGCTGGATCCAGACAGACGGGGAAGAAAAGGGCTTTAATAAAAGAATGATGATCAGCACAATGGTAACATCCCATCTCAGACTTACAAAGTTCCTGTAAGCATACAGAATGGTTGCTCAAGAGCAATTACAGTGAAATTATATGACAGAGGCAAAGCTATATGTATATTGAACAATCCATCTGGATTTCCACTGCCCTTTAACCGGAAATTGTTTCTGTACGAAAATTGTTTACAAAAGCTGTTTTCTTGCACACACCTAGAGAAACACTGTGAGAACACGGGTTATCACGAATTAATGCTCGAATTAATGGATTACAAATTCTAGGCTAATTTTGCCGTTATATTAGCACAGTTTCTTCTGGTTATTTCTGCGATCGTGCTGAAGACACACATACTTTGAATCTATAATGACCGCTTACATGTCTTTTATCCAAACTTAAGCGCTTACATTTTCCACTGAAAAATAAAACCCGACCTTTGACTAGGAACTGGCTAGTATCCCCTTTGGCACTTACAAGAGACACATTTTAACTCTGCTCTGTGTAACAGAGCAGAGCAATGTGGTCTTTCTACAAGCAGCTTTGTCCAAAGAAGAAATAAGATAAAAATCAGGGCAAGCTTGACTTAGGTTTTGGGGGTGATCTCACGTAATTACCTGATAACACTTCTGTACGTCTTCGATTTTTGTTTTACGAGGCACCATGCTGCTCTCCACCCTATAAAACTGCTTTAACTGCTTTCCTCAGAGAAGGAATTGGTTATCATGGCACTGATTAGTACTTGTTATCACTGTTGCACGAGAACCTAAATCTTTATCGAAGCAGGCACTGCCTGCAGTCAAAACGAAAGGTAACTTGTGCTCTCCGTTTGTTCTTAGGGAAAAGCGCAGACAACCGGCCCAAGTCGACACATTTTTATAATTTTACTTCAATAAAGCCGCAGCGGTCCCTGCTCTCCACCGAGGCGCTCATTAGGCCCCGGTTCATCACACCGCCATGCGGCCACCACCGCGGCTCTGGCTGGACACCTCTCTCGCCAGGGGCCCGGCGACCCCATGCCGGGGCTCGGGGACCGCTCGGGGGTGCCGGGGCTCCCCGCCGTCGCCCGGCCCCACCGCCCCCGGTGGGCTCCAGCCCCCTGGACCCAAGCCGGCCCGGCGGGCTCCCCTGGCAGGGCCACCGGCGGCCTCGGCAGGGGCCTGGTGCCGCCCGGGCCGCTACCAGCGCCTGCGCCCCCGCGCCGCCCACGGGAACTGGCTGCCGGTGCCGGCGGAGGGGCGAAAGC
>VZSZ01007261.1:79280-94026 GCA_013398815.1 Ibidorhyncha struthersii
AATACTTAAAGAGAGGGTGCCAGGGGGATGGGAAGTCTTTTTTTCGGTGGTTCCCAGTGATAGGACAAGAGGTAATGGGCACAAACTTGAACATAGGAAGTTCCATCTAGACATGAGGAGGAACTTCTTTACTTTGAGAGTGGCAGAGCAATGGAACAGGCTGCCCAGAGAGGTAGTGGAGTGTCCAACTCTGGAGACATTCAAAACCCACCTGGACACCGTCCTGTGCAACCTGCTGTAGGTGACCCTGCTCTGGCGGGGGGGTTGGACTAGATGATCTCCCGAGGTCCCTTCCAACCCTGACCATTCTGTGATTCTGTGATCCTGTGATGAAACACTGATACAGGTTGCCCAGAGAGGTGATAGATGCCCCATCCCTGGAAACATTTAAGATCAGGTTGGACGGGACTGTGAGCAGCCTGATCTAGTTGAAGATGTCCCTGCTCATTGCAGGAGGGTTGGACTAGATGACCTTTAAAGGTCCTTTCCAACCCAAATTATTCTATGACTATGATTTTATGATTCTATGATTTGGAGATAGCATATCATCTATAGAGTCTATAGACTATAGTCTCTATCTACTAAAAGAAAAAAAAGTCATTTTCATAAAAAGTAATATGGCAATGGATCTTACCTGAGCCACTTCTCATCTCTTCATAAAAATTAAAGGTGTTGATCGTATATCTGGAGCACTTGCCAATAAGAAACCAGTATTCAGCAATAAATGTCACACAGTCATGTTTTTCATTCTATTGTATTTGCAGAAAGAAAACATAAATCCCAGAAACTATTATACATTTTAAAAAGGTAAAAAGTGCTTTTCCAAGAACAAGCCAGTGTTATTTAGTAATAATTATGGCCCTGATGAAAATCTCAGTGAAGTCAGCTCAAAAAATTTTATTGTCCCAAAATTAAATCAAGCTCTCCTAAAGGGGTGACCAAACTGTGTCTTTTGAAGCCCATGCAACTTAGCCACGACCATCTCCCATGGCAGGGTTATGGCAGCAGGCTGTCCTGATGCAAGGGATGCTGGATAACCTTAAATCCTGCCTGGGAAGTGAGGGACAGCTGGATGTTCCCGGGTGCCAAATGCATGCCCAGGCCACCACTACCCTCTCGCTCCCTGGAGCCATCTCCAGCTGTGACAAAAGCCAGACAGGTGATCAGGTATTTGTTTAGACATTCAGGAAGATCTGTGTGGCTTATACATCTTTAACCTTCTTCCATGACAGATTTCACATTTCAAAAATTAGTATTGTACGTTATACTTCATTTTTAAAAACCCCGTATATGATCTTTTAAAACACAGAATGTGCTTGGGTTGGGGTGTGTACTTGCACTGAGAGAAGTAGGAAAGCAGAGGTCACTCTGTCAGCTGAAAGGATATTTCTAGATTGTCCATCCACAAAAGGGGAAAAAAGAGATCATCTTTGGGAAGAGATCGAGCCAGGAAATGTACAAGGTGATCTCCCGAGGTCCTTTCCAACCTAATTTACTGTATGATTCTATGAAATCCTAGTCGTAAATGGGATGCATAAACAGCAGCTCGATTCACTCGTATCTTTATGGCAAACAAGGATATATTTGTGGTGAACAAATCTAATCACAGTGTGAGCCCATAGGGAACCTGACCGCAAAAGCTGTGAGGCTGTTCAGTCATCATGTAAGACCACAGGGAAACCAGATGTACCAGGATTCTCCCACTGCGTCTAGTGAAACTCAATCCCTGAGGCATTAAAAGGTTATGGAAAAAAGGGAGCAAATACAGCATATGTACAGTAATCCTCTTTTCAGAGTGGGATTTTTAAAGATGGGCTTATGGGGCTACTATTATACTCCAAATGGAATTCAACTGCTTCAGTGCAAAGCCCCAAATCCAAATTTTCGCAGCTTCTGACCAAGTCAACATTTTGAAAATATTAAGATTTGACAGCCTGAATAAAAGACTGTGTTGCGCATGGAGTTCCCATTGGCATCAGTGGGAGCTTAGGACAAGGTCAAAGACAAAATACAGGTTGGGATGCAGTAGCTACGTCGATAGGATGGAGGGGTCCCTGTCATTTGACCAGTAGTGCACCTTGCACCAGATGGTGCTCATGGGGAACTGCAGCCACATTAGGCTCCATCCCTATCTCTTTCCTTAGGAAAATATTAGCTGAATTATTTACTGTGATAACTGAATGCCAAATTTTCATCTGGTTAAAAAACAGCCTGAAGTTGCTGAAATCAGTGCAGTTATCCTGATTTAAATTCATTTTGAACAGAAATCACAAGAGGCTTCATTCTGACCTTGCACCATCCCTTACACTTCTGTGTAATGCAGTAGAATTATTCTTGATTTCCATTTATGTGAAAATCTAAATTGGTTCTTAAAATAGAAGCTGTCTTTTTTTTTTCCTCTCAGCCTGCTACCAGTAAATTATTTGACCTACATCTTAATAAATATCAGAAAAAAATATTCTCCCCACTCTTATTCCACAAATACACTTCAGAACTTTTATATTCAACTTAGATTCCATTGTTTCTCCTTCCCCCCTGCCTCCCAAGATTATCAACTAAGGGAAAGGGAAATTCGTAAGACAGCCCACTCTCAAGGGCACCATACTAACATAAAGTGGCTCATCGCACGCTTTTAACATATGTGTGCTGTACACATCTCATGTACATCAGCTCACCTTTCTGCCTTGTTGTTTTTATCATTTCATTAATAACAGCAATCTGGTTTGTGTCTACGTCAAAGTGTTCCTCAAGAACTCCCTTCACCTAGTCTACGTGAGGTTCTCTGTATTAAATGAGAAGCACTTACTAAATTTTCCTATCCAGAAGTAACAGTGAAATCCCAGTAAAAAGGATTACGTGCTCTCATTTTCAGAAGGGCCAGCAAGGAAATTTATAGCTGTAGATAGAAATGTAAAGCACTCAAAATCTGAACTTTCATGAGTTTTGTCAGAGGTTTCTCTGCTTAACTCCCAATAGACTTAATAGGAATTAAGAATTAAAATCCCTTCTACTTCCAAAGGAATACTGACCTTCCAATAGCGAATGTAGAGCATGTGATCACTTTATGCACACTACCAAAATAATTTGAAATTGGCTGTGCCTAATACTTGTCAGACTGCTGCCTTAATATATCGTAATGCCAACTGTCTTAACTCAGGACAATGAAAATTGCCTGATTTAGTGCAAAATACAGGCCTGGGGAAGCAAACGTCACAGAAACAGGCTGAAGAGGCAGTGACGGGCATACTTAAATACACTCTTTCATGAGGTAGTAGCCAAGCGATTTGCTCAGTAAGAATTCCATGTCCCCTTACAGGACTAGGCTTTCGGTTTCTCGTTATCTGGTGTTGAAAACCCACTTTCTCTTCGTCCTGCATTTGCAACAGCTGCACTCTGGTTTCTCAAGAAATAAATGCTAAGGAAGTAAACTTCATGAGTGACAGATCTGTTTCTTTCATTTTTGAACCAGCTTACAATAACTATTTCTGTGCAGCTTATATGGAACTGGGACATTTGTAGAGTTTTATAAGTACATATGTTTTTCTACACTTACCACAGAAATAATAAAAGCCCATAAACTACGTTGGTTCAAGAATTCCTTCTAGGATGCTCGCACTGAACACACCAGAACAAATCTTTCACCATCCCCTGGTAGAGACACTGCAGAAATCCTTTCTTAAAACTGCTACGTGATGCAGTTTTATTCACGTTACTGCACACCTAAGCCTTAAACCATAATGCCGAGTCAAAGTCCACTAGACTTGTATCTCTTTCTTCATTTTAGCATTTGGAAGCCCAATGTTGAGATCTCAACATATTCTTAGTACTTATAACTATTCATCCTCTTACTCTTCCTTATAGTTTTCAATTTCAGAAACCTCCAGGCATGATTTAACATGTAGGGTTTCTTACACTGAAAAGAAGCATTTAGCATTATTTTCTGTTTTGAAAGGCATCTAACTGTGTCTGTTCATTAGGAGCCATACTTGAATATCTATATCCCCAGTTTAGCAGATTTTTAAGTAGAAGTTAAAGGGTTTAAGGGTTGAAAAACTAACTCACCTTAAAATAGTTTTGGTTAAAGTAGGTTCATAATTGTATTCCAAGACTGACAAGTGAAGCAGAAGTCTGAAAGTTTTGTAATTAAGACTATAACTTTAGCTCTCTCCAACTTCTCACTGTATCTACCGAAGGCTATCCCAGCTCCATTATCTAACTAGGTTTGCCAAATTGGTGAAAAGTGCATTTAAATCTAGCCTTGCAGTTCCACTAATTCCATGTTCTCGATTGCCTCTGGCTGCCTGTGACAGCAGAAAATAACTTCTTATATTCTTGCAACAAGTTTTTTTCTTCTGATTTCTTCTGTCTTACTCCAGAATGGCCATTAAGTTACCCTCCCTTCTTCAACTTTTACTTCTCTTTGAGCTTCACCAAGTTTTCCCAAGACGTGATCCATGTTTTGGTAACTAACCCACCTGGGCAAATAAATCATTCTGAGCAATTGCCAGCTCTTTTTGTCTGAAGGTCTTCCATTTGATTTCAGGTTGTCAGCATTTCATTATGTCCCGTGCCTGGCCTTGTGGCTATGTCCTTTGAAAATTCAATACACTAAAAAGGTTAGGAAGAAATGAAGAAAAAAAATGCTCTGTTTTCTATATAGAGCATGCAGGTTGAAACAGATATATCTTGAGGACCCATGATATCAAAGAGAATTCATAAGTTTTACATAAATTCCTCAAATTGCCACAGTTTTGTTATGCATGCATATTTATGAGGAGATATTATACATAATAGAGAGATACAGTATATCAACTAAATGTTCTGTTAGCTTTTGAAGCATTACATTAATACCAAATTTACAATGCAGCACAGAATTACACAACAGGTACATTTTACTTGGCTACTGCTGGTCCTGTACTGTGAGGAACTGTAAGCACTCATCAAAAAAGTGCTTTTATGTCCAGATACATATCCCAGATTAGGAAAAACAGATTACTAGTATTTAGATCTCTTATTGCCACATTTTATTTTAATAACAGGAGCGAATCAGTTCTCTGAGGCTTAATAAAATTATGTAGTAAGGAACTGCAAGAGCTTAAGAGGTGATTTAAATATCTAAAACATGACTTGAACAGAATTTAGGACATAAACCCTCCAAAAAGGGATCCAGCAATCCTCACTGCAGCAAAAGCAACACTTACCAGTGCTCACTTTTCAGTTGGCATTTGCACTTTGGACCTGACGTTGCAAGCTTTCCATTCAGGTGCAGATCTGCCCAAGAGTGTGCAGTGCACAGTCTCTGTGATCCAGATGTGAGACAGGGCACAACCTCAATGTCTCGCCCCTAGCAATGTCCCTAGAAGAGTCTGATCTGAGCGATGTGTTTCAGTAGGGTACATCAGCAGCAGTGCTGAGGCCAGCGAATGCACAAATGCTGCCGGAAGCTCGCCTTTTCCATAACCACTTAGTAGTTAGTTACACCACACGAGACAGAAGATCTGGAATTCAAGTCCAGGCTCCCACCTCCAAAAAGAATTTTCAGGAGTACAAGGAGGTACAATCCTGGAAAGCATGCTCTCCTGTTTATCTTGGACCCTCTCTGTGTAAAAATGCAAGAGCAATGGCACAGGGGGTGGGGTGGGATGTGGACAACAGAGACTGACTGCCCTACGCACTCCTTTGGATACCCGCCTCTTATGGCAAGATTTAGGTCCTGGTCCCAGCTCCACGGCCAAACATTATGTAGCCAATCAGACAACAAAGCAAAACCAGCACTACACAACCAAGGTAGCAGGGACCAGATCCCATGTGTTTCTCCTGGCAGCTGAGTGTCTTATCTAGTACAGAGCAACATCCCGTCCCTGCTCAGTTTTTTACCATTTTCTTTAAATGCCATACTCAAACATTGCCTAACTATATGCAAATACTAGTCCAATTAAGCAAAAGATATTGCCATTTGTTAACATCAGACTAGTTTTGTAGGTGGCATTTCAATAAAACAGTCATTCTTTCATAGCTCCATCAAATTGGCAATGCAGTAATAAATTTATATTTACAGTTGCATCGCAGAGCTGCATTCATGCAGTTCCTCGTACTGTGCCATCGCACTGTTGTCCTGATAGTATCTGCAGAATTCAAACTGTCGTTCTTCTTAGCAGATGACCTACCTTTATCCAGAGACAGACTGTTCTCTGCATCCTCGCAAATGTAAAACTTAAAATTGCTTCTCCTTGTTCTACATAGAAATGAGAACATTTCATACTTAATATCCAACAAACTGACCAAATGGGACCATGGCATTAGGTTCTAGATATCAAATTAGTGTCAGTGAACAGGTAACAACTGAGCTGACATAGGAATATCCAAGAGTATTGCCACTTTCCAGATCACAAGACCTGAAGCTCACTAGTAGAACATAAATTCATGCTAGCTGCTTGCAAAGCCAGTGTTCACTCTCCATCTCAGACGTTGCAGACTTGACTCTCCATTGTCTCAGTCTTAAGCATTCAAACTATCATTCAGGAGTATACTTTTTTAAAACCAATTTATATTTTCTTTGCAGAGATTTAAACCAATCCAGAGTCATTATACTGTACATGTTTGTATTATCTTAATGAAAATTTAAACAATAAATTAGTAGGAAGTCTAATGTCTAGATGTGAACCAGTCACATCAGCAAAAAAATAAATATTTCTAACATTGACACTGTTAATTTTTGTCCCTGAGCACAGTCTAAAAGTTCTCTGAAAGCTGTCAGTGACGGTTATCCTATTTTATCCTATTATTTTTAAATCCCCCTCTCAGTATATTGCTAGAAATAGAAAATGCTATTGCCAAATAGTCTCTCTAATCCTACAACATACTGTCCATTCATGGTTCACCTCCAACCTAACCTTAAACATGGCAGAAAATGGAAGTATTTATATATCTCAGCTCTACAAAAGTGATAGATTTGACATATAACCCCACACGCTAATAATAGTCATAAAAATAGTTCTATGAGCACTGGAAGAAACAGAGCAGTAACTGCAACAGAAGCAAGGAGGAGCTCAGCAGTGTGACTGTTGATCCATTTGATACTGAACAATGAACAGGATGTGTGTAGTCTGTCACAGAACCAGCACGGTCTTTGGGTCTAACGCGGTGCTATGCTTGCTACTTGCCATTCTGCCCCTGGACACAGAAACCACGGTGACACATCCAGTGTCCTGTTCAGCTGCACAGCTGAGCACAGCCAAGCCTGGTCACAAACAGCTGGAATCGGGAAGGGATTAAGACTCCAGGCCGTGGCCAGTTTTCACCAGTGGATAAATCACTGTATGCTGAAAGCTCAGGTATGGACCAGGGTCCCCAGGGCGTGATGCCCAGCCTGAAAGACCAGCAAGGGGAAAAGGTAAACTCTAGGACAGGCAGCTAACACCTACATTCACAAAATATACAGGAACCTCACCTGCCTCTGAGACCTCTCTGCTCATGTATCTGACTTGACTAAAATCAGCCTCCAGGTTTAAAAGACAGTGAAGGGGAGGAAACATGCATAAATTCACTTAGTCATTATATAGCTTCATGACAGAAAGTATATGAAAAATAATGAACCATAATCACTCCTTTCATTAGGTCCCGACCACATCCTAATAATCTCCAGCGAGCCAACAGAACAAAAAGAGATGGGAGCAATACCTGACAGCCTGGCAGTCCCCTCACGTCAGCCAAAGAAGCATCCCACACACATCCATACATACTGGAAAACTACAGAAGAGCTTGGGATGGAGTAGGTTTACATAACTGATATAGTTCTGTGCATAGACATGAGGCTGTCTACACTTAATATCGGATGGATAAAAATGTTGGATGCAGCTCAGCTGGAAGAAGTCATCCTTCCCTTGTCTCTCAGGCAATTTCAGGTTCCTCTCTCAAGGCAAGCATTCTGTTCTGTAATGTCACTAACCCCATTCATTTTGCTCCACAGCGTTCCACTGGCGTCTGTAATGGTGACAGAAAAAAAGCGTTCTTGAATGCTGTGATTGGCACTGTTAATGACCATGACACTGCAGAGCTGCTGTGTGCTTCAGCAGTGGTTAGCTGATTTCAAGTCCTGAATTTCCATTTAGTAAGGTAAACCAGGAGCATTACACAGCCTGTGAGAAAGCATTTTATTGAAAACTCAAGTGTTAAAATAGCACAGACAAAAGGACTATCAAACATAATATTTGAGAAGGGGTGAGGTGCACAAGCAACACAAACCAAACACTTCCTTTGTTCAAAAAAGAAAATCTGCAAGCTTTTGTCCATCGTCATTTTTTAAAGCTACTAGACAACACTTCTAAAATCACAGTAACAGATTCCCCCGCTGAAGTAAATTAACATAGCTTTCTGTGTTAGTGGTTCCAAGGTGCTGACTTGCATTGGCTGGAAATCTCTTCTGTGGGGATGCTCCACTTTTACCCAAACGTGGCTGGTAGAGTGTCACGAGGTAAGATACGAGAACAACAGTTGAAGAGAAGAGAGGCGAAGAGAACTTGGCGAAGAGGCCAAGACTGCTTAGCCATACATCAGAGTCAAAAAATCACTACCATAGCCCTGGGTCCGTGCTTCCAGTCCAGCCTCTAAATTCTGAAAGACTCTACCTGTTTCTCACCAGATTGTTTTCATATTATTGGTTAGACAAACCTCATGAAAAAATCATGCCTTTCACCAAAGGTGATTTAGTCGTGAATTCTTAACTGTGCTCAGCATCGCTCCTTTCAACTATTTTGGTTGCTGAATTTTACCACTATGTTGTGTTCACATTACCGTATGTCATGCACAAAAAAACAAACCAGTGAACTGAATGTATTTACAGTAGTTGAAGGACATATTATAATGTAGCTTATACTAAAATATGTACAATTAATTAGATTAATTAAACTGCAGATGAAAATACATTAAATAAATGAATCACTACTTCTGTAAGACTATTCCCAGGGTCTGTGCACATGCTTCAACAAATCCCATCGACAAGATTTGTAAGGAATGGTATTTTATTTTTTGCAATGGAGAAAGAAGAAAGTCTTTTTCCTCCCATTCCACATTTAGTTACCAAAACACCGTCAGATTTTCTGGCATAGAAAGAAAGTGGAGAGACTGGATATAGCAGGAACTTCAGTAAGCTTGGTTGACATTCTCTTAATGTTCTGACAAGAGGTTCTTTCTCCTCTCCAGGAGTGCGGGGAATAACAGCAAGTGTCCTTCTGAGGTCAGCAGCTCAGGACCTCACTGTAGATCCTGTTACTGAGGCATTTCTAAACTGCTGACCATATTAACTAAAAACTGTTGATGGCATAAGAATTTCAATACTTCCCACTAATGAGACTGCAAGTTCAGAATTATTCACATTAAAAGATTTGTTATACAGACATACAAGATAGTGCTTAGCCTCTGTTATTTAAAAAACAAACAAACAAACAAAACTTGAGCTAAGCAAATTACTCATAGATTAAATTCTGAATAGTACGTTGTTTATATACACAATTTATGAGGAATCCAAGATGGTAACATTAGAGAAATATTCTCAACCATGCAAAAATACTATCTCAATGAAGGTCTCTACTTGGAACTACTTCTTCAGGTACTATGAAGTTCCTTTTTTTTTTTTTTATTTCTTCTGTGGAGCTCAATCATCAATCTGCATTGCTATGGATGTGACTGGATCTTTTTTAAGTTATGTGTAACCACTCCACCTTGGATGTGAAAACAAGCAATTTGGTAATTCTTCAGTACAGGACAACATACATACGGTGCACAAACAACAAACACTGCATATGAACCTTTCTTTGGCTCTCTCACTCTCTCTCTCCAAATCATATATATAAAACGGCCATTTGTGAAGTCCAGCAACTTAAAAATGTAGCTTATCTTTTTTCAGGCACAAGTAATTAGCAGTGCGATTTAACATTGGTAATTATTCATAGCCACAGTTAAGTTCATTTGCATTTCTAACTACCTGATATGCAAGTCAAGTCAAGTAATTACATGTTCATACTACTTAAATTGCACAAAAAATAGCTGAACTTAACACTGTAACACTGATTTAACAGTGCATCTACGAAACCTAGATGCAAAAGACGTGTCCAGTCTTTCAAATGTAGTCCCAATGAAAGAACTGGTAAAAGGTGTTTAGAAGCCTGAGGATACAGGTAAGTATCTAACGTGATTTTCAGAAGCATATTGGTGCTTCATTTCCATTAGGGTTACACAGAGCAGAGTTTTTTCTCTGCAGAACAAGCCTTTTTCATATGCTCAGCAGATAAGCTTCTGTGTATTTGCCCTTAAACATTCATTTATCCCTGTGTAAACGTGCAACATAGATCAACTTTTAAGAACAAAAATGAAGTTTCGAAGGGCAGTTATGAAACATTTTTAAAAATACCTAATTAAATGTTTTGGGGAAACATTTATAAAACACCTGAGGGTCTGGCTAAAGGGTGGTGAGGCACTGGAACAGGTTGCCTGGGGAAGCTGTGGATGCCCCATCCCTGGAAGTGTTCAAGACGAGGTGGGATGGGGCTTTGAGCAACCTGATCTAGTGGGAGGTGTCTTTTCCCATGGCAGGGGGATTGGAACTTGATGATCTTTGAGGTCCCTTCCAACCTAAACCATTCTATGATTCTATGATTAATAAAAAAAAAATGCAATTACTATCAATAGGAAATGTTATAGTGACAGGAATGCAATTTTGTTACAGGTGAAAACATGCATCACTGAGGCAGAGACCACTAGAAAGATTTTCAGTGTGGGGTGAAATTTATGCTTCTGCTGAGAGCCAACCCAGGAGCCAGAAACTACCAACAAATGTCTTCACTCTGCAAATACTTTACAAAGCACAGGAACCAAATATATTGCAGGTGAAATTCTTCATTGTGCAGGGGTCCCACACAGGTCTCTGTATTACATAAGTCCTACTTAAATACTATTTTAAAGTTGCACAAATCTACTGCACAGGCAAGAAATTTCCCTTGGAAGAATTCCTTGAGCCCTTTGAAAAGGATGTACTTTGATAGCATCTATCACAGTCTCTTAAGCAATACATAAATCTTGTGCTGGCCTCTGCACAGAGCTGGGTACACCTTGCAGAGTCTCTCTCCTGTTTTGTAAAAATGTTGCAAAATCCTACAGTTCTTCAGAGTTTGCATTATGCAGACTGGGGAGACAATGCATATATACAAATTTCAAGACAGCCAGTTAACACCTTAATTACTGAAATGATCAAGAGAATAGGGACATGAGTATTTTACATTTTAGCTATTCACAACTTCTGGCCCTACGCTGAAATCCTCATTCCACTGATATTGTTAGGAGTTGTTACTGACCTTGGTGAGGCCAATATGTCACCCCACCTTTTCAACTGATCATTACTTGTCATCACTAGCCTGTCTCTTGGCCTGATCTCTACCTCAGACTCCATTTCTCAGTGAGATTTCTCAGTGTCAAACATTTTTCAAAAACCTCTCCCATTCTGAGCAAAAAGCTCAAACCAATGAGAATCACCTACTCAGCATCCTCACCTGGCTCTCAACTGCGGTACAGGATTCCAGAGCACATAGCCTCAAAAGAAATTAGGTGCCAAGTACGCAAACTGCTACTTACACACCAACAAAGTTCCTCTGCAATGGGATTCAACTGTTCCCCACTCCAGTGCCCAACTTCCTCGTACCCTGGCTATGTGCACCCAACCATCACCACAACCTCGCAAGAGTAAGTTGCCCAGATGTGCAGCTGATGCCAAAGACCAAGACTATCAAAGCAGGATTCTCCAATAAGGCGATCCTGATCTGGGAATGGACCTAGTGGGCCCAACTTACCAGACCCAGTTCATTCCTAAACAGTACCTAAGTTGAAAAACATTCCAATTGGAATACAGGATCCTCAGTCACCAACAACAAAATGACTACTTCACCACTTATTTTCTAGGTGATGATTAGTAAATAACTCCAGCAGGAGAAAATTAAAGAGCTCTGTACCATAACTGTCAATAACTTTACAGTGGGGTCGCCCAAACCTGTCAATGGTTCATGCCTTTGATCTCGATCAGAAAATCAGGGAAATAGTCCTGGCTCTCTCATTTTCTAGGGAAAGCTCTAATCAGTCTGCTGCTAGCAGTAATGGGGTACATGAATGCTCTTGCATTTACACTTGTGTTTACACTTCACTTACACCCCCTCTCTTTACCCTTCCTTCTTGGGGAGAAGCAGACTTAAGTAAAAAAAAAAAAAGGCAGGGAAGATATTTACTTTCCTGAGAGTAACCACTTCTTTTCTCTGAGATGCTTATACAGCACGCAGGTCCTCTGAGTTTTTTGAACCTCCTTCCTGTTGCCCTTAGTGTTGCCTCCCTTACATTGTGGAGTGGGCAATTTATTCAGGGTTCAGTATCCCTCCTTGTGGCAAAGCCCCAAGAAATTTTGCTTGGCTAACCCTAGCCTGCTCACCTTGCAACAAAGGCTGCCTTACACCTTTTTTTTCTGAACTTTTCATATCTCCAGCCCAGCTGTTCTGAAGAACTAGGTAGCACAGAGCTCTTCACCTGTCCTTCCGTAGCTCTTCTCCTCCTCCCCTTCCAGTTGCACACTCATTTCCTGCTCCATGCTTCCTGGAGCCATCTTTAACTGACATCTGCCTTCAACTCCCAGATTCCCAGTCCCGTGACTCCTGGATTTGCTTTCCCTCCGTGAGGGATGTGACCTGCTCCCGGTATAACAGCTTAACACAGCATTATGTCACACTCCACTAGAAACCTCTCCCTTCGTAAGAAGGGTTTCTCTTGCCTAACTCTGCCCTTACAATAAAGAGGATAGACTGCAATCCATCTAACATGTTTTGGACTTGTGGTTCAGAATGAGATGACCTGCTGCCTAAAGCACCTTTTTCTAACCAGTGACTACAATGGGAAACAAGCTTAGCTACATTCGCTTCAGTATAGATGTCTATGTTTCATTGAACAAAATTAGAACACTGGTTCTCAGATTACACATACGATGACAAATGGATTTATGCTGAACCAGTGGTTGAACAATGAATGAATTATGAAGTCCACAGATTACTTCTAAACAGTCTGTGACAGGTATAAAAGAAAAGCAAGTTCTTAAATGTTATATAGCGATATATTTCTGTAACATCTCTAAGAGGAAGCACAGACTGAAAAGGTGAAAAACTACTGCGCAAGATCTTTTTTACAATAATGATGACGATGTCGTATTGTTTACTCTTAAATGTAAATCATAAATCAGAGTCTAAGAATAGGCCCTTACCATGACTATACTTTAGCCACCCTGTACCACATATTGTAAATCTGCCTCTTCATCTGGTGTTTTAATGGTTTAATTTTCACAGCATTGGGAGAATACTTTGCTATATTAGACGGACCATTAATGTGCCTGCTCTTGCTGGTGCAGTAGCCAATTCCTTGTCCTTCCATTTTAACATTAAGAATGACTTTAAAAGTCATTGTGTATGTCACTGCGGGTACATATATTTAGCAACAGAAAAAGGATAGCTGGGGAGGTCTGCTTAGCTTAGCTGATTGTGACATGAAAAGTGCAGCTTGAAGTATTAACTTTCATAGCCACCCAAAATGACAATTTTTAAAAGTGAACCTAACCCCAAAGGTGAGCACCAACACAAAGTTGTCATAATTACATTCACAGAAAAAAAAAAAAAAAAGAGAGAAAATTATGTGGTACCTGAGCTTTGTGTGAGTTTTCTGCTCAAGACTAAATTTTATCTGAAGCAAGTCACATGCTTGAAAAGCTGCGGTTTTGGTTTCAAGTAACTGCATTTTCCAGTGGCTGCAGACCTTTGGGCTTGATCAG
This sequence comes from Ibidorhyncha struthersii, assembly GCA_013398815.1. Lineage (NCBI taxonomy): Eukaryota > Metazoa > Chordata > Aves > Charadriiformes > Charadriidae > Ibidorhyncha > Ibidorhyncha struthersii. Next base: position 93,127 of record VZSZ01007261.1, read on the forward strand.
GCTGCTACCAAAGCTAATTCTGTGGTTTGGCCACCAATTCCAATGACTCTCAGAAAGTGCCAAAAAAAAGAAGAACCCGAACTTTGACAACAGCCTTAAAAAATGCCTGTAGTCTACTAACGGTCTCAAAGATGTGACACAGATTATGAATCAACCCCATAAATCCATCCCCCAGGAGGATTTATTCTGGCTTGAGCGGAAGCTCCCAGCAAAGTTCCTCAGAATCCAAAGCTCTCAACCCAAAATAAGCTGTTCCTCAACCACCTTTGCAGCCAAACTGAACAACTTTTGGGGCCGGCCTTTCCTTACGTTCCCACCTCTCCCCGATAAACTTCCATAAAAAAAACGAAGAGGCGGGAGGGCGGAGGGACGTGCTCTTGCAAGCCTTATGCGAACCCTTCCCGTTTCCCCCTGGATTTACCCCAGCAGCACCCAGCAAGGGCCGGGAGGCCGGGGAGAGGCCCCCGCGGCGGCGGCCCGGGCCCAGGCCCAGGCCCCAGACCGCCTCACGGCGCCGCCGCCTCGGCCCACCGGCCCCCCATGACATCATCGGGGCGGCTCGGCCTCGCGCACCGGCCGCTTAACGGCTCGGGCGCCTCACCGCCGCCGCTGTCACCGCTCTCGCCCGGCGCGCCGCCGGGGGAATGCCGGCCCTGCTGCGGACGGAACGGGCTTGCATTAAAATTCGTCGCTGCCGCCATGCAGCGGGCTGACAGCTCAGCGCCGGCTTTGGGCTGAATGTTGCGAAGCCGCTTTACTTGGCTGCGAGGGGGGCGGGCAGCGGAGCCCGGGGGAAGGTGCGGCGTCCTAACGGCCCCGCGGCAAAGGCGCCCTCCCCGAACCGCGGCACTTTTTGAGGCTCGGGGGTGTTGGGAAGAAGGAATTCACCAGGCGGGAATC
>VZSZ01007261.1:95977-193739 GCA_013398815.1 Ibidorhyncha struthersii
TTTTGATTCATAAAATCTCTGAGGCTTTAACTGTAAAATCATATATGCTACCAAATATAAGGGGCACCGGTCAGTTCTGAAACTGTAGCAAGCCAAATCTGTGAAATGCCAATAATCGATCATGCTAAACAGTAAGTATATAAAAAAAAAAGCCTCGTGATTTTTAAAAACAAACAATAGTACTCAAATTTACAACTTCATTTGGTTCTCCATAAATTAACATCTTTGTTAGCACTTTCTGACATCATTTCTTGTTAACTTAAGAACTGATAGCTCGATTTTTTTTCAGATATTTTGATGGCATGACAAATCAGAACGAAGAGGATGTACTGTATGACTAGACACAAGATCAGTTCTGTTTGTGGATTACATTTTCAGTAAGATGTATGGATCTATTTTTTCCTTGTTCTTATATATAGATCATGAGACTTGACTGAGGCAATATACATATCATCCATCCATCTATGGCGAACTACAGCCATGCAGCTGACAACATTTTACAAAATCTCTCTCCTTTAACAGCTTTTCTGAAACTGACTTCACTGGGTTTCATAATAGGAGTCAGTGTGGTGGGTAACCTTCTGATCTCCATTTTGCTAGTCAAAGATAAGACCTTGCATAGAGCTCCTTACTACTTCCTGTTGGATCTTTGCTGCTCAGATATCCTCAGATCTGCAATTTGTTTCCCATTTGTTTTCACCTCTGTAAAAAATGGCTCTACTTGGACGTATGGGACTCTTACTTGCAAAGTGATTGCCTTTTTGGGGGTTTTGTCCTGCTTTCACACTGCTTTCATGTTATTCTGCATAAGCGTCACCAGATACTTAGCTATTGCCCACCACCGTTTTTATACAAAAAGGCTGACCTTCTGGACTTGTTTGGCCGTTATCTGTATGGTGTGGACCCTCTCTGTAGCCATGGCTTTCCCCCCAGTTTTAGATGTGGGCACCTACTCGTTCATTAGGGAGGAAGACCAATGCACTTTCCAGCATCGTTCCTTCAGGGCTAATGATTCCTTGGGATTTATGCTTCTTCTTGCCCTTATCCTCCTAGCCACACAGCTTGTCTACCTCAAGCTGATATTTTTTGTTCACGATCGCAGGAAAATGAAGCCAGTCCAGTTTGTTGCAGCAGTGAGCCAGAACTGGACTTTTCATGGTCCTGGAGCGAGTGGTCAAGCAGCTGCTAATTGGCTGGCTGGATTTGGAAGGGGTCCCACACCTCCAACCTTGTTGGGAATCAGGCAAAACGCGAACACCACAGGCAGGAGAAGGCTACTGGTTTTAGATGAGTTCAAAATGGAGAAGAGAATCAGCAGAATGTTCTACATCATGACATTCCTCTTTCTGACCTTGTGGGGTCCCTATTTGGTAGCCTGTTACTGGAGAGTTTTTGCAAGAGGGCCTGTAGTACCAGGGGGATTTCTAACGGCCGCTGTCTGGATGAGTTTTGCCCAAGCTGGAATCAATCCTTTTGTCTGCATTTTCTCCAACAGGGAGCTGAGGCGCTGTTTCAGCACAACCCTTCTTTACTGCAGAAAATCCAGGTTACCAAGGGAACCTTACTGTGTTATATGAGGGAGCATCTGTAAATCTTTAGCCTTGTGAAACACTACCATTCTCTGCTAAGCAATTGTGGCCTGTAGCCATGTCTTGAGAAGAAAATCAAGAATGGGATGTCAGCAGTTGTAAGGATTTGGGCAACATTCTGCAGTCTTTGCAATAGCTCACCTCTAATCCTATTTTAAACCTAAACATGTTCCTGCTGACCACTGCTGAAGGTTTGTAATTAAGAACAAAGGACTGAACTACTGCCCTGAATTCCTTTATGTGGTTGAAATCTAGATTATGAAAGTAGCAGGTGCTAAGTATCAGTGCTAAATGCTGTGTATATCACTACATAAAATAAGACCATCAAAAAGATTAGCATTGGACATCTTAATAAATTAAGTTGATATGAGGTTAATGTGTTGATAAAACTAATTTTAGACATCTGAAGACCTTTAAAACATTTCATACAATTATTGTTTTGCAAAGACTGAAAACTGGGGACTCAAGTACTGTAACTGATTAAAGATGTGCCATGCATTATTGGATTATCACACTTACAAATCTGTTTGCCTTGTGAGTAAGTTTTGGGGAGCATTCCAAAGCAGTATTTTTGTTCAGATTTAGACTTTACTTTTTTTTCCAAATATATTACTCTTTCTAAATACCATTTTCCTTAACAGTGAAATTACTAACATTTAACTGTATTCTGTGTTTTTTGCTGATTTGGTATAAAGTTTAATAGACTCTTATTTATATTTTTTAAAAAGCTAGATATCAGTCTGTTAGGCAACGATAATGATAATATCCAGTCATAATTGAACAGTTATAATTATACAGAATAAACACATGTTGCCTTAAAGGGTTATCTAGTATCTTCCATTTTGTTTAGCATTGAAGCAAATAAGCAAGGAAAATTGAATCAATAACTCTGGTCAGTCATTTGGGAGTGCATGAAAGATCACTTAGTCCTCTTTTTTCTTTTTTACTCCAATGGTTCCCAAAATCAGTATGCACATCACTGGGATGATATGATTTTTTTCTAGGTGTGCCGCCCTTTCTGGTTTGTTCTGAGAAACACAGGCAGTTGATGTATGTTTATATTTTAAGACAGCTGTCATGGGGAGACCGCAGCCTTAGTATGATATCTTGCACAATTTGTGAAGCATTTATTCTACTGAAGGCACAGTCTTGTTTATATTTTCTGCACATTTTGGTGTATTGGTTGTTTTAAATTATTTAAGTTTTAACTTGTGAAAGCATATAATATGATTTCTTAGTATTTTAGAAATACATTAGAGTCTGTGAGTCTTTCCTTCTTTAAGATACAGATGTGTGGATTTCAATATAAAGTTGCATTTGCCAAAATTTACCTGTGTAGCTTGTTAATTTTCTTGGAATAAAATTTTACATTTTTCCAGTTATACAATTAACCTTTTTTATTTTGTCTAGTGAGCTAGCATGAAGTACTGAGAATGTAGCCATTATGAATTATTATCCTTTGCAGTCACTGTATTCCCAAACTGTAAATGCATGAATGATGGGGACCACAGGATTGATAAATGATATTATCTACAGTAGCACTATTGTGTAGTTTATCATAATTACCCATCTATCTGTTCTAATATGTCAGTTATATTTAAAGTTACAACACAGTATTTGACATTAATTCCACAGTTTAATTTTGGAAAATGTGTATATTTGAAGCACAACATCATGAGTTGGTCAATCATAAAGAACACGGATTTTTCTTAATTTTTGGAGAGACAAGACTAGAGGTCTTAATTCAGTATTGATATATCTTGTCCTTTGTTGTAGTTTTATGACCAGCGAGTTAATATATACATACACAAGCAGCAGTCAATAATGGAAATGCTTAAATTTGTATGATAACATTATACAACATATGCAACAATTCAGAGAGTTGTGTCTATATGTGATCAGACAACTTGATCAAAGATTTAGTGAGCAATCTGTTTGACCTCACTTACACTTTTATACTGAGGTTGATTGGTTGAGAGGCATGGCTTTATATACTGTGTTGAAACAGAAAAATTGCTAAAGTAACGAGTCCTCATGAGTACAAGAATGTTTCAGAACGTAATTTGAAATGGGACCAATAAACTTCTACCAAAAGGACTTTTTTATTACACCGAAAAAGGCTTTGAAATTAAGGTAGTTAAGCAATTGTCAAAGATAGCAAGAGTGAATAAAAACTGAATCGTATGTTGAGAAAAATTCTGAAAGTTATCCCACTTAAGTTTATTAAAAGGTTGATTGGCAATAACTTCAGTCTAATTTCTATAAAATAGTAACCTTTACAAGGAACATTGATATTACATATTGTAATAAAGAAGTACATATAAATAAAATTGTAAATAGTGTTATAGTTGTAGAAGTAGTCGGTTCTGAAGATTAGCCAGAAAATTTTCAACTATGAAATTTCAAAAGCTGCGAATTTGGGGCCTGACCTAACTCCTAATAAAGTCAGTTGGTGTTTTCCCATTAACTTCATTTGGAGCAGAAGCAGGCCCTAACGTTTCTATAGTACTATGCTTCTGAAATACTAAGAAGGCTGTATTTACTATGCAGTGGGAAAAGAAAAAAAAAAAAAGAACAATTTAAAATTATTTCCCTGGAAGTTTTGCAAGCAGTAACTGATGTAAATTAAAATAATAAACAGTAAACAAGTCTGAAAGCAAATATTTTGCTAAATGTTTTTCTTTTGATATGAATATAATTCCTTTGGCTAACTGAAAAATATGCAGTTGTATTACTACCTGACAGAGGAGAGGTACTTTTTGTTAAGTCAATTTTTGTAATTGTTCCAGTAAGAAGTCTTGTGACAGAAGTATTTCCTTTTACTTTCTCCAGTGTTAAAAGAACAAGGGGATGTTCAGTGAAATTAAAAGGCAACACATGAAGTAACATTTTATGCAAAGTTATTACTCAGTGGAACTCACTGGCACAGGATGTCAAGGATTCCTGCATAATTATATATATACATGAATTAAAGCAGAGCTTGCAGGTTTTGTCATCGATGTCATTTTGATCCTAGTCAGCATATCAAACCTAATGTATTAGGGTATAAATTCAAAGGAGCAAGAAGGTTTATTCCAATTCAGTACACTGTTGTGTCACAGTATGAAAAGCCTTTTGCTTTCATTTTAGTACAGGAGTTAAGCTGTTTCCAAGCTAGAGTACAGGGCTGGTAGTTTACTCTTCTCTTTCAGAATAGCGAAGAATATCACACTATTTTATATTTGCATTGATCTTTAATGCTCATGGGCAATGTGAAGTTAGTAGTTTGAATTTTCCTGGCGGCAAAAAAAAACCCCAACCAGATTCCCTGGAGAAAAGGCTGTCTACCCCTGTTGCTTTCCTGCCCTCTGTTGCCCCACTGGCCCTTTGGCAGCCTTTCTATCAATCCTTCTTCAAGATTAAATGTTTCAGGTACTGAGTCTTCTATGTCTCCTGCTCCTTAAGAAGTGTCTCAGCCATCCCTCCTCCCCAGTAGATTAGCTCCTGCAGCAGCTTCCCAATGTTTGTCCGTGTCTGAGTTGCCTTCCTGAAGACAGTGAGAGTTCCTTCCAGCTGCCTTTGTAGTTCGTGCGGTTGTCATTCCATGGCGCTTGGTTAGCGCACTGGGTATATCTGTCTTCTGGCTGTGGTCATGAAGTAGGTGCTATCTAGGTTATGCGGGGAAAAATGAGAAAGGGGAGGGGGCAGCAGGAAACAACTTCCCCTCTCCCAGCTCCGTCACAAAGAAACCACTGTTATTGTTGCATTGCCCAGTAACGTGATTTTTTTAAAGCATATTCAGTGCTAATGACTCTCTAAATGAACAAAATGTATAGTTAGCCAATTAAGGCAAGGGTTTTTTGTACAGCTACAAAATATTATTATAAAATGGCTTTCCATCAGTCTCTAGGCCTTGGGGGCAGAGGAGTCCACTGTATCTATCTCCTTTTAGGTGCATTGAGTTTGTTCACTTGTATTGTCTTTGCTTTGCCTTTCAAGCATGTGAACATTTTAGTTATATTAATAGGAGTCCAGTATTGCAGCAAGCTGTTATTACTCATGGGTTTGAAAAATAATGTAAAAGGGAACTCTGATGATTTTTGAGGTGAATTAAAGAGGTATTTTGACAAACAATTGTTTTTTAGCAAATGTCGAATAAAACAGTGGGTTGCTGAGCTCTTTCATAGTTACACAGTCAGTTCTCAATTATTGAAAATAGAAGGGGAGTAGACTAACCTGCATAAAGCTAAACCACAGGTAATACAAAGCATATACACATTAGATAAGAACTTCCTGTGTTTATTACATTTATCGAGGAATGAAGTTAAGCTGAAGTAAAAAGTGAGATCAGAAATTCAAAGAAAAAGGGTGGGTGTTTTTCCTTTTTTTCTGCTTTGTTTTAGCATAGCACTGCTAATCTGCAACCTGGGTTACACACCCACAGACAAGTGAGAGTTGACTGTACAATTCTGCATATCACATAGACAACTTCCTTCTCGTTTATATTCATTGAGAGCTGTATAAGTGCGCACTACTAATCTGATTGACTTTTCAGAGAAAAGAGAAGGCTCAGTCTGAGATACTGGTCTTCAGAACTAAAATCCAGTACATGTTCTCTGCTTTTGTTTACTAAAGTGATTTTGAGTGTGAAGAAATCAGTGATCTAAGTCAGTAGTGATCATAAGCATTCTCTGGCCATGACCATTAACAACGGGACAGGATGACATTTTGCAATGCATATGCCAGCAACAAATCAAAGTCTTTGGTATTACACACCATGACTTTCCTTGAGTGGCCTGAAAATAGCTCATGCTTTATACTTAGAAAAAAAATATGATGAAGCTGTCCATTAAATGGATAAAGTCTTTAACTGGCCAGCGTGGAAAAAGAAGGGTGAATTTTAAAGACTCTTGTTATAAACAGTGAAGAGTTTTTGTGATGTTTTTTGTTCAGCTGAACTGTGTAATTACGTAAGTATATGATGATCAAAGGAGTGCCACAGTAAATAAGTTAGATTTTTTTAATAGTCTAAAAAGGAAATAACAACAATCTTCAGCCATTTGAAATAAAATAATTGCACTTGTCCACATTTCATAAAATTTATATAACAAAACAATTCCTGGCATTTTCAGTACTTAGTGGGTTTAGGTACTTGATGCATTTAAAGAACAATGGCTTTAGACAGTGAATTGGCTGATGCAGCCCAGTGAGAGAGTTATTCTTCACATCACGTCTTTTGTACTATATTTTTGTATTTAATAAGCACAAGAGGTATAAAAACAGAGTTCATCTGTTATAATCTTCAACAAACTCTTCCTTAGCTACAACAAAACTACTCCAAATATTTTGCAAGTTACTATCTCCAGAGGTTATTCAAAATTATCCCTGTGCTCATTCACAAAAAGTCTACTTCACCTTTGTTAAAGACCCATCTAGTTAAAGATGTATATTTTTTTTCATCCTTTTCTTGGTTGGCTAAGACAAGTTCTGCTGTAATGTGGAGTTAAAAATCCCAAGTATGAAATTTGAATTTCAATTATTATGCTACCTATATGTGACATTGTTGTAGTCACATTTTAAATAAACTCACAAAGTTTATGGTTGAAGAATGTAAATAATCACTTATGATGAAAAAAACAACAAAAAACGATCACATGCTTCCAGTTCATTCTTTCTCTTATTTCCATGCAATGTTAAAGTTTCAATTTTAGGAATGCAAAGGCAAAGTCTGAAAAACAAGTATGTTGGAGGGAAGAGAAAGAATAGCCAGAAACACATCAGTTAGGGTTATCTTTGAAATGAAGAAGGTTATCAGATATGCATTGTGTTTTCTGCATGGTTACCATCTATCAGCTTGCCAACTTTTTGCCAGTGTATATATGCAGTATAGATGCAATTCACATGTCACCATTAACTACAGCATTTCCTGACCCCTTTTATTTTCATTCTATAACCATCAAGCTCAGGCACGCTAACATCCTTATGCAAATTGAAGAAATTGCTAAAAAGTTTTGCACTATAATAATCTTGGCGCATCGGGTCCTTGAGATAGTTTAAGAGGGTGGCACAGGTACATGATGACTACTCTGGGCAGCAGGTCAGAGGATACAACAAAGTTTTCACCCCTGTTTAAGAGCCAGTTAAAATCCTACTCTAGTCCTATAGTGAAACCACCTCCTGTGGGACTGGCCCACCGCAGGCCTGTGACCCACTTCATGCTGAGTTTAAGTAGGACTTTGGTTGTGCGTACCCTGAGTACTAACGAGTGAAATTCAGCAGTAAGCAGAGATAAGAAATGCCTAGACAACAGTCATAGGCTACAGACAGGTGATACATGCTTGTTTGTTCAAAACAGAAGTAACGCAAGAAGCAGAAGCCCAGAGGTAAACTTTTTTTTTTGTGAGCCTGTTGGTATTTCATGCACTGCTGGGCCCTCAGAAGTGACTGAGAAGATCTGTTTTATTCCTGATTATTTTTTTTTGGACAATGCATGCAGTCTCAGCTACTCCATTCCACCCCACCCATTACCAGTTAAGCATTTGATTTTATGCTTAATGAAGTTTGTATATTCTTTAAAATACATATTTAATAGTAAAATGTGTTTATAGCTTTGCACTGATTATGGAGATACATATCAATGTATGTGCTTGCTCATTTCCGTAAGCATTTCCTGTGTTACAGACACACAAATCCTATTTTTGAAATTAAGGCACTCTACAATTATGTGTTTCCTGAATTCTCTGTGAAGGCCCTTAGGCTTTGGAAATTTCTCCTATTTGATCCAAAACACTCAATGCAGATTATTAGGGCACACCGCAGGGAACATTTGATTTCTCTGACTGCAGGACTGTTTGGACATCATGAAGACTGGAAATGTATATTTAGCTCCTGTATAATAATTTATGGTAATGGCTGGGCAATAGAATTGATAGTGGTGGGACTGCTAGAATAGGATATTTCAGTAACTGCAACTTTAAATTACATCGTAAAACATCTAGCACAAAGGAGAAACGCTCCTTTTGTAAGATGATTATGTAAATGGAAAGTAAACACACACACAAATGAGTACAGTTCTATAGCATTTTGATTAACATATTTAGTCATAGCTATAGCAAGATGGGCATAAAGCAAAAAAAGGAGAAAGTAGCACACCATTTGATATGTAATCCTTGTAACTTTGGCTCGATTCCTGCAATTCCTACTCAAGGACAATTTTCCCTCTCTTTTGTGGAAACTTGTCTCAATAAAGACTGTAAGATCTTGATAATTTATGTAAGTGTTTATGTTTTATACTTGACTAGTTCTCAGTGAGAGCATGTCATAGCAGGACATTAAATGCAATCTCTGTCAGTCTGTGCAAAACCAATGTATTGATTGGTTTGAAGAGGGGGCATATACACATATATAGAGACTTTTCTCAAACTCTCTGAAATAGTGTAGTGTAGTTGATACCAAGTAGGGACAGCTTAAGCCCTGATGGAGGGCACAGAGTATCACACTAAGAGTAGGATGAGTGAGTACAAAATCAGATGCAAGGAAGGTGAGGGACATTTATTAATAGCTTCCTATGCTGATAAGTAAATAGTGCTTTTGGACTCATTTGTAAACCTCCTTGTACATTCCTAAGTGGTGGTAAGGGCATCTGCAGTAAGGTGGGGTGTAGTGCTGCAGCTGAGTCCTTATCCCCACTTCTTTACATCGGGGCAGACTGGAAGCAGTACACATTATAGGCTGGTTCCTGGCCCAGGCACCTTGCATGATAGTAATATTCACTAAACTCAGCAGCCTACGGATGTACTCCAGATGGATTATTTGGTCACAGTCAAATTTTTCAAACTTCTTTTTCATTCAGTGTTTTCTGTGAGTAGTTTGTGTTCTTAGTAGGTGTATGTAAAGGGAATGAATGGGTTGAGCAAATCATCTTCAGCTCAGACTTGGTATGAATTTCATAAGGATGGAGATACGTGTGGAAGCCCCTCACAGTTTTACCATATCTCTCAGACACTCTTATATTTCATCATGGTTAACATTAAAACACACAACGGGCTCAAATTGTCATCCCCAGTCAGCATTCAGTCTCTCCAATGTAAAACTCCAGAAAGACAGACACCATTGTTTGTGGAGACTCTTCTATGTAGGTGACCTTCCTCTAAGAGGCGCATTGCTGCAAAAGCTGAGATTTGTTGTATTCTTTTCTATAGGACAAAACAAATCATTTTTTTTATCTTTTGTATTAAAAGTTCATCTTAAATTTGCTTCTTAGCATACTAATTTCATGACAGTATCACAGAAAAGCCCATTGCCACCTCCCCACCAGGAGGACCACCAGTCTAACTGGTAAATGCGGTGTTGGTGGGAATATTATGGTCCTTTGGTATCAGTTAAGTAAATGCTGATACAATAACAACTACTGCAATGTTTGATTATATGAACCCCCTGAAGGGGTTAATTTCCTTCTTTGACATTTTCCTTATGCAAATATCCTCATTCCATTTCATGCAAGACAGGTTTGGCAAATGTGGATGCTTTGGGTGGTATTGACAGCGAAGTTATGCCATCTAAGGACAAGTGCTGGCTGCTAAATAATTTATTCATTTAAAGTTCAGAAAAGACTGTGTAAAACTAGCTACCACAAAAAAACAAGCAGTGTTTTCTTAAGTCATATATGTGTGATCCATTAAACATTGGCTTTGGTACCTGCATACTGTCAGACTTAGCATTCAAATCTAATACAGAATTAGAAACCAAGCTGTCAAGATCATTTCTAGTCACTGAATATAACTACGAAATCTTATTGTTATATATATTCTACTTGACTACTTCTTTGCAAATATTGAAAAAGCACGTATGGTAAGACTCAGATGGAAAAGCCTTGACCATACTGAAATTAGTAATAAAAAGCTTATTGCTTTCAGTGAAGGCAGGATTCTATGTATCAACCTTAAACTTCTAGAGACAATGGATGTATGCCATGCAATGGATGTATAAATTACACTCATGTATGCCCAGCATATCTAAGAAATGAGTTTTTAAAGCCGAGTTCACATTCTTAACCTTTTTATTTCTGTTTCTGTTATGTCAAGGTCTTCATATTATGCTTACAGGAATGAAATCTGAACTCCTGTTGTAATTTGTATTTATATAATCATGTTGCTTAGTAGCCTTTTTATAGACAAGTATCCCTTTCTATTAGGTTCTGTTAAAAAGCAGCCTCTGTCTAAAAGCAAACAATTATAAGATGACACAGGATGGGTACAGACAAGTAGGATTCCAAGGAAATTATGAGACAGTGTTGGTAAGCATAATGTGCAAGGAGATCCCAGCATATTCAGGCCTTTTTTTTTTTCTTTTTTTTTTTAAGAGGGAGAGAGATGATTGAAAAGGAAAGTTTGAAAAGAATTGAAAAATAACAAGGGGATGGATCCTCAGAAGACAAGAGCAGCTTCGTAGAAAGCACAAAGGCTGTTTCCTGAAAATCTAATTGTCAGTGATAATTGTCAGTGATAGCCTGTCAACATGAACAGATTGGAACCTCTTGATAAAGAAGGAAAGATGATAGGCCAAGAAGAGCAGAATGAAGTCACATCAAAGCTGAAGGAGGAACAGAAAATAACTACTGATTCACAGCGTTAGGTAGAAAGAGGTCATTAGAGGTCATGTTGAAAGTAAGTTTCAATGAAACCAATTGGTGAAAGCCAAGGAGATTGACTCCAGGTAATGACTGCAGTCAGTGAGCTTAAAAAGGAGATGTAGAATAAGATGGAAGAATAGTTGCCAAAATAAGTCGGATACAGGAATCCCTCCCACCCACCCCCTTTTTTTTCCCCTAAATTAAGGAAGAGACTGCATAATTCCTGAATTGTTATGGGAAGAGACAGAGGACAGAAGAAGGTGATGAAATTAGCAAAGGAGTGGTTGAGGGATAGGACTGGATATTGGAAAGGGTGGTGGGAGGTGAGGATAGCTGAAGGGAAGGCTGGCAGAAAGACCAAATTTGGATAAATGTCCTTGGAGCAAAGGGAGGAGATGTGGACTTAAGATTCCAGGAGATGGAAGACTCTGGGAATGATGGAAAGGATGACAATAACAAGAAAGGGGAATGATGTTGGTCAGGGAAGGGGAGGGACAAAGAAGCGAAGAGCAGCTGTGTTGCAGGAAGATGGCAAGAACCAACAGGGAGGGTTGCCCAGAGACAGGAACAGGTTGCTGTGGTCTAGTAGAGGTTCGGCTTCTCAATGACATTGTGCTAACCCATGGCAAAAGGGAGCAATGCCAAGGGGTTCCAACATTAGTAAGGTCTAGGCAACTGTCGTCTCAGTGCTCTTGATGTCTTGTAGCCAGTATTACATATGAGTTCAGTAGGAGCTTGAAGAAAGACTGAATAGTATCCATTATTTACCATTCTTTCATTTTTAACAGGATTTTCTGTTCTACTTCCATATTTTTTTCTTGCTCTTTTTGTAATGTTACTCTACTAAGAAAAACTACATGTTCTTCGTAAGTGACACTATGTATTTAGAGTATGTTGGCCCAGCAATTTTGATAACTTTCAGACTGAATGATAGCTTTTCAGAACAGTGAAAGTGCAGTTGCTGTGCAATTTGAGAGCACTGCAGTGTTTTATTATCATTATCTCCCATAATGGTGGTATCTTGGTCTGGTGAAGTGACCATTAGGATGAAAGCCAGTAACTTCCAGGTTCTCATTGCAGCTTTGCCACTAACATCGTTGCATGGGTGACCTTGGGTGATTCGTATAGGCCAACTTTTCAGCTATCCACTAATTTTAAGCAATCCAAGGACATTTTGGGTTCCCAGTTTACGGCAGTAGTGAATCAATTTCCAAAGGAATGCAGCACCCATAAGTATAGACTATGTTAATGTGATAGGTGTATAGGTGGTAAAACAGATCAAAAATGTTCTATTTAACTTGTTTTGCCAAGTCTTGGCCTTCTGCAGGGAACTTTCCACTTCCCAGACTTTTCCTTCCTGGGAAACTGAAAATACTCTGTGAAGAAAAGTTCTATTTCCTGACCACTCTTTAAGATTAGGGCCAACAATATTTCCGGATAGTCTTCCAAAAATAAGGTAACCAGATTACTGGTCAGCTTGCAAATGTGGATTGAAAACTTTTTTTTCTGTGTAGTTTGCCAGTTGAATAAAATGGCTAATAATATAACTTACTTGAAGGATGAGAGACTTAATTATGTAATGTTTCTAGATTTCTGAAACTCATTATAAATCAGGATTTACCCCCTGTAATTGACAAGGCCATGGTAAGATGCCCACAGCTGCCTTAGGCAAGCAAATAATTGTTAGAGTTTTTTCAGTTAAAGGTTGATGAGACAGTGTGGTGGTCAGCTTTCATTGCTGACAGTAGGCTGCAGCCCAAAAGTTTGGAGACAACTGTGACAGACGATTTGAGATGTTCAGATAACCTCATCTTGCCAAGAGATATGTTCATTAAGTTGTCAAAGAACTGAAATGTATGCATTGCCCATCCATCTGGCATATAATTTAAATACAGCTGAATTCCTGACCTCAGATATGATATAAGCATTTCTGAATAGACGTGACTGATAAATTTGCATAAACAGAGGCTCTTAGAATAAAAATGCATTTTAAAAAGAGAGTAAAAAAACACTTCTGAGATCTGGAGACTCGTGACAACATTGATAGATGGTAACATACTCAAATAAAAAAAATATTTTACTGAGTACTAAATAATATTTTTAAAATGTTTGCACAGGGTTTTTAGTACAATTAATAAAGTCTCTCTGTAGCCTGAAGAAAGGTGTCAGCAGTTGAAGTGCCTGAAACTGAGATACTGAATTCATCACAATGAGTTTTCTGAGGGCTGAATAGATAATCTGCATGATTTTAAATATTAAAAGCCTTTGTCAGGGTAGATGTGCCTGCAAAAATGCAAGCTGGCAGTTACACATGATTAAGTCACAGTTGTCTGGGCAATTCCATATCTGGGTTAGCACGAAATATTATAAATAAAAACAAGTATTGATACCTGATTTTTTAAAAGATCTTTATTTCTGTCAGGCAGCAATGCCGTCATCAGTTAGGTGGATTTTAGCAACGTTATTTTAACACCTTAATATTTGAAGCCTGATCATACCAATACAATGTTAGAACCCAAACCTGCAAAACCCAGGTGATAGATAATGACTCTATGGGAACAGTAGCACCGTGGAGGCTAGGTGCATCCCTTGGGGCTCTGTACGAGCAACCTAGGTTCCCTTGACTGTTAACGGAGCTTCAGCAAACAGACTGATGGTTTGATTGATAGGTTTGGAGAGAGGTTCTCTGAATTCTGGAGACTTTCAATGTAGGCACCTAAATCAGAGCCTGAGGCTTGATGGTGAACACCCTTTCGGTCCTTCTTCAGGTCTGTCTGTGAGAACACTGCCTCACTCTCAAGACTGAATGCAGCAAAAAGGGAAGACTCATTCTTCTTTATCCGTGCAGGAGAGCTGGTGCATGAATTCAAACTTCTACACAAGCAGATGGCAATATTTTCTTTTCCACTCCCTTTTCTCGGCATGGAGCACATCACTGTCTTCAAGTCACGAATCTGGGGATATGTTTATCAAGAGAGTTAATAGCAAAGCCTCCCTCTGCTGTATGAGCAGTTTAAAGAGTGATGTATTCCTCACAGACTCATGAGCATGTTGAAAACCTGCTTTGCCTGTGGGCACTTCTGAACAGCCTGTGAACAGCTGCCTCTGCAAGTGAGGCTCTTGTGGATACCCATGGGACCCCCATGTCACTAGTATGGGTGCAAATGGTAGATCGCCAAAATCCACATGGAATTCAGTAGTTCCATAAGACAGACACTTCTGCCAGCACTCACGTGAAGAATGTAAATGCAGACTTGTAATGTTTTGCTACGGAGGTATAGGTGTTAGGTATTTCTATGGCAATTGTCCTATCACCACTTCCTCTGCACAAGTACTGGCCCACATTTTGTCATTTTTTTCTTTTCTCCTTTTCCCGTTGCAACAGTCTTGAGACATTTTGTTCTTGGAGGGCAATAACTGCAGAACTCAACCATATTTGTCCCTATTCAACAAAAATTCAGCAAATACAAATTCATGTCCTGAGCTAGCTCCATTTGATGCCCCCATGTTTTCTTCCAAGTGTCTCATTGTAGGAGGGCAGAGTTCACTCCTAAGTGAAAACTTAGGTTTACCCTGTCAGGACTGCTTAAATCTGTAAACATTTGCAGCATCTGGTCTTTAGTCTGTCTTTATTGTTCAGTGGTATGAAGACTCAAGAGCAACCTAAAGTGCAAAATGCTCCGTGGCCCTTATTCTGTCCATCACAGGTCCATGCTTCAGCTCACAATGACCATCCGATGGTACTTTCCTACACATCATCTGGCAAAGAATTCAAACAAACTGGTATTGTGGGATACCTGTGGTGGGTTCAAGCCATGCTATGGTTATGCCTGTCCCATTGCTACTGCTTGAAGGGCATGTTTAAAAAAGGTGTCATGCCAGCTCTTGAAAGCCTCCTCCCAAATGCGGGCTTGCATCCAAACAGTTCAAGCCATGGCTGTAAGCCACACAGCTCACAAGGTGATTTCTGCAGTCTGAGGGGGTGAGCAAGTGCTTCTACACTCAGGAGCTGTGGTGGCATAGGCATGTCCTTAGCCAACTGGTTGACTAGTCAGGATACTCTTACTTTTATTGCCATTGCTCATGCGTCTAACCTAAGCAGCACACTGAGCAGCAAGAGTTGTCTCTGAAGACCAAGGAAAGGATAAACCACAGGCACTGCAGGATGGGCAAAGGGAGGAACTGCAGTGCGAAGAAGGAGATGAACATTGGATTTCAGTGTGAAAGAGGAGGACATACAGATGACAGAAATTATAATGTCAGGTGGCAGGGTACCTGTGAGCAGTGTGGATGCTCAGGGAACAGAGGTGATGTGGATAGACTACAAGAGACATAGGGGTCTTGGGGCAAGAAGAAATGCATGGGCAGTTAGGCGCTTGGGTCTGAGTGGGAGAGCATGGTGGTTTGAAAGACTGCTGGAATGTAACCATTCATTAATAGCCATTCTGTGCATTGCGAGATCAGTTTAGACACAGACAAGGTGTCTTTGGTTTAGGGGAAAATGTGAAACATGCTTAAAAAACGAGATAAATGCAGCCAGAAAGTTCTCAAGGAGTGTGGAGGTCAGTGGCAATTGGACCTGGTGATCCTGTTCTTTCCAGGCCTTCTAGCAATTCTGGTGCACACGCCATCAAGGGCAGGACAAGGCAGAGGGAAGGCATGGGTGGCCACACTTGAAGGAGGTGTGTGATTTGATGCTTCCCCTGCAGCCTCTTTCAATGTGCTCCTGTGAGGCCTTAATTGGAACTCAAAACTGCTGCTCCTTTGCAGAAGTCCTGAGGGAAAAGGGGAACAGCATTGCCTTGCGCCCTCATGGGGATGATTTCTTTCCTCCTTTTCCCCCATGTAACACAAGCAGGGAAATAAATATTCCAACCCATTGAGCCTACTTGGTGAATCCGGCACAGCATTATTAAGGATGTCTGAGATTTTTATTTTTTTTTAATTGATTCCATCTAACTCAGCATTTGAAAAACCTTGAAGATCATATTATGTGCACAAGCACAGTTAATTTGTTTGTTGCAAGGACCCCAGTCATAAAATGTGTATATCCAAGGCCATCGTGGAATTAAGACTTAAGCCATTTAAGCAAGTCTGCATGTGAGTAAATAACATTCAGCCTCCTGGTGCCCAAAAAGTATCCAGGCAGAGCCCAGAGAACCGAAGCTTTCAGCACAACACTGCCCTCTGGAGCTTTCTGAATCACTTATCGCAAACCAAACAAAGGACATGAAGGAGAAAAACAGAAAGAGGCCTTGGTCTCCAATGTAAAAACGAATAGCACAATGCACACAGTGCAATGAATAATGAAAGCAGCTATACCGCAAAAGCAATGGAAATATAAAAGACATTCATCCCCATCACAAATACCAACAAATATTTTTCAGCGTTGAATGGAAGGCGGAAAGAAATTGAGAATTTTAAACAGACGTGGAAAGAATGACATACAATAGCAAAAATGCTTTTTAATTTTGCTTAAAGGTGTTGGCAGCATTCTAACAAAGAAAAATCAACAAGCTATTGGGAAGGAAAAAAATAATTTGCGCTCTCAAAAATCTATTTTAGATGCAGATCTTTTTCTGCTATGCATCCTTTCACATTTTGATAGTGTTTGTGTCAACGCAAAGATGATATGTTACCTTGTGCTGTCAAGAGCTTACCAAAATAAACCTCATCAACAAGGCATTAAATAATAATATCACCTTTCCCCTGAGGTTTTTATATTCTCTGTGATGTACTTATGCATATTTTTAAAAGAACTTAAATTATTGATTCCCTCCTTCCATCAAACCTGTCTAACCAGTGAAGTGTATATAGAATGCAGTCCTGTACTAAGCTCTGTTAAAGAACAACCCACAACCCTTAACTGAAAGCATGGGCTTGTTAGAAGTGAACTTCTTGAATTTACGAAGGGTCTAATCTTGCAAATACAACTAATAACCAGTTACAACTCATCATTGATGATATTCCCGATAGCAGGTATTATTCTCAGTAATACACGTGCACAGAATTAGATTCAAGGATGTAAGAACCACAGTCCAATACCTTTTCCACCCAGTATTTTTCTATTAAAGTGAATGATGGAAAAGGTGAGGTTAGAAGGGACCTCTGGCAATCAACTAGTCCAAACACCTACTCAAAGGAGGGTCAGCTAGAAGAGGTTGTTCATGGCCACATGCAGTCAGATTTTGAGTGCTTCCAAGAATGGAGGGTCCACAACTTGTTGGGACAACTTGTTCCAGTGTTTGACCACCCTCACAATAAAGAAGGTTTTTCTATTTTTGAGTGGTATTTCCAGCTTTTCAGTTTGTGCCCATTGCCTCTCATCCTGTCACTGAGAAGAGTCTGACTCCTGTCTTCTTTTCTCCCCCAATCAGGCATTTATACACACTGATAAGATCTCCCCCTAAGCAATCCCAGCTAAGCAATCCCAGCTCTCTCAGCCTCTCCCCAAATCCCAGGTGGTCCAAACCCTTAATTATCTTTGTGGCTCTTTGTTGGACTCTCTCCAGTATGTCCATGTCTCTTTTGTACTGGGAAGTGCAGCGCTGGACCCAGCACTCCAGATGTATCTCACCAGTGCTGAGTAGAAAGGAAGGAGCACTTCCCTCAACCTGCTGGCAATGCTCCTAGAGAGGCCCTCGATGCTGTTGGCCTTCTTTGCCACTGGGGCTTATTGCTGGTACATGTGCAATTTGGGGTCCACCAAGATCACAAGGGTGTTTGCTGCAAAGCAGCTTTCCAGTCAGCCCCCAGCCTGTACCAGTGCCTGGGGCTCTTCCTCCTGAGAGGAATTCATAGTGCAATTCAATATTATCAGGATAGTAACTGCCAATGTTTGAAAAGCACTGAAATAATGACTTGGGAATAAATGACTTGTGTTATGGTAGTTGAAAGAAAGGTTATTTGAATACCAGTAGACTAAGGGGAATGGATTGCAACAAACAGAAATGGCAAGGAAAGGGAAGCAGTGGTCCCCTGGCAAGTAAATGTCTGATCATAGAAACAGAACTCCTGACTGGTTCACTGAGGGCTTGATCTAGTACCTATTTAAGCCAGTGAGAGCTTCCCCATAGTTTTGGGGGGCACTGAATGAAGCCAAAATGTATCTTGAAGAAAGGAAGAAAAGTTGCATAACAATTTTTTTTTCCTGCTAATAATAAGTACACAGCAAAGTAAGCTTCTAGAAATAACGGGAAATTCTGAAGAGATATCATAAACTGAATTTAGAGCACTAAAAATGTAAAAATGTCAAGTAAGAGCTTTAGTAGTCTTAGCCTCAGTGAGATGAACAATTGTTTAGCTGCAAAAAATTAATTACGCACTTAATTGTTTGCATGACTGATACATATATGGGAAAGGATATCCAAAGTAAATTCTACTGTCCTCTCTCCATTGCTCCGTGAATAAAAACTAGCTTGGCACTACAAGATTTAAATTCATGTGTCTTAGGCAGTTGACTGCTGTGCAAGTAGTTGAAGAAAGTAAATGATTATACATTTTATCCTATGAGGCTAGTTATGAAATACTGATGCCGACATTGCAGTATATAATAGAGCTAATAATAATTAGCAGGTTTCATCCATAGCACAGATGAACAAGTTTAATAACATGTTTTAATTTCGTTTCAGATCCAAATGGATAGCATGGGTCAGCTTGGCTGATCTGCGTATGCGTGTGTCAAACAGACTCTTAAAAGCTGCTTTTCCCTTAACAAACTGCGAATTTCCCCAAAACTTTATTTTGTAAAATTTATGACACAGAAGCTGGAATTCAAATACCTTTTCCTCTTCACAAAACACAAATTGGAGTAAGGTTGAAATGCAAACTTTGTGGAGTACATGTGCTGGTTAGGTAGGAGACAGGATCTGAATTTAGTACCAAGGATTAGGGCTGCTTTTGGAAGATAAGTTATGAAGCAGATTGGTCCCTTCATCCGTGTCCTAAAATAGAAATATATCAGAGAGATCTGAGGTGTTTGGTTTTGCTTCAGTGTTTTATTAGAAAATCTGAATTTCCTATACAGCATACAAAAGTTTACTTATTTTACTTTTTCATTAATAATTAGTCTTAAAAGTCTAGATGGGAGCTCTTCTCTTTCCAAGGTGAAGAGCTCTTCACCTCCCGTGCTCACTACGCACAGCATTGTCTATTTGGTGTACAGATACACTGAAAAAAGTTTAAACTTTTTATTTCTGAGTGTTCTTCCAGATAAGATTGCCAAAGTAGCAACGAATGATCAGAAATCACTGCAGGACTTACTTTGTTTCTTTCCATTGTTTATACAATTATTTCTATCATCCAGCTGGTGAATGCCAGCTTTTTTACTTGAGATCTTTAAGATTTTTTCTACTTTAAATACCTTTGGATACAAAATCTTTAAAGTGTTCCTTTCTAGGTTTGGATAATCAAATTTGTCTTAAGTCAAGCTTTCTCACTGATAGCATTGTCTAATCATTAAAGGAGCAGAAGGTCTTGGCCTCAAGGATATCAGTTTAGGTCCAGCTCTGTGTATGTATTTAGCTAACTCAGAGGACATGATGTGGCTCATAGTGATTAATAACTATGTTCTCCAGAAGCTGGCATCTTCACTGAGGTCTACAGTATATTTAATTGAATTGGCCCCACTGAATTTAATCTTGAGATCCCCAACACACCAAAATTAAGTACAATTTTGAGTATAGTTATTAAATTATACTTTCATTTTACTAGAAAATATGGGCATGCAACACTTCAGTGACACATGAGATGAAAGATTAATATCTCAACTCAATTTAGAACAAGTCAAATTAGAACAATTTACAACTTTTCTTTAGAAATAGAATGGCATTATTAAGAAAAAAAGAACAATTACTTGAGTATTTACCCAATGTAGGCTAAGAGTAAGTCCTTATTTGTCATAGGTCCTTGGTATTAGTGAAATCAATATACAGTTGAGGATGCAGATTATCATGGCACACTGCTAGCAAAGTGACTGACTCTTTACCCTTGACTTCAATAATATCAAGTAGAGAACCAAAATGACTGTTGAGATGACCATAATTTAGGCACTGGAATGCCTAAAGATAAGGCAACTTTCATACTTGCTGATTCAGAGGAATGGCAACGTATCCTTAGAGACTATATCAAGTTAATGGAAAGAAGGTGCCCACCAAGAGGGCAACCAAGACGGCCTGCAAACTGAGCAGAGTAAGTAAGAGCTCTCTGGTAAGTGACAATGAGCAAAGAAATGCTCTTCTGACCTCCTGTCCCGGGAGGCTCTCCTGTCCTGTCAAGATCCAGAGCACAAAATCCTCTCCTGAGAAAGGCTGATTCTTTTAAAACAGGGCTCTGGGTTTAGAGATCTGATAATTCAATCCCTCCTCAGTTCAAGTGAATGCAAACCTTCAATTCCTTCATCCTATGCCCCAAGATGAGACTATGGAATACTCCGTTTAAGTGGAGTCATCGTTTAAGCAGCACTGTGAGACTGATGAAACCGAAAGGAAAGCAAGAATGGAGGAATTCAGCATTACAGCCTAGTGATTATAGCTCTTTGCTGAGGTATGTGTGTCCTAGGTTGTAGCCTACCTGATAAACTCCCAAAATCATTGCTGATAATCTTGGACCACCATCTGCAAAAAGAGTTTATGCTGGGTGAATAATTCTAAGGGTTTACTCAAGTTACAAACTGATTAGCCTGGTATCAATATCAGGATAGATAAAAGAGCAGCTAGAAAAACCTAGACAATAATTAGTCTCAATGATGGGATTAATGATAGGATTAATGAATGATTAATCCCAATGAAGAAAAGTTTTAATTGGCCTGTACCTCAATACTTCTGCCTAAATTACAAATGTAATTGTTAAAAGCAATATTGGAGATGTAACATACGTGTACAACTTTCTGCTTAAGAAAAAGGATACAAAAATAACCGATTAAAGCTATTCAGATCTAAGTAACTGAGAGCATGAAACTGTAGACTCTGAATCCTCATCGAATAGAAAAAAATTTAATGCAGCCTTCAAGGATTTGTTCTTGGCCTCAGATGGTTTCATTTTTTGTCAGTGACCTGGAAGAAAAAAATCATGATTGAGAAAGTTTACAGTGATTGAGGGAGCAGTAAACAATGACGCTGACAGATCACTGATGGAATTTGGATTGTGTTTTTGAGCAGGAACGAGCAAACAATGTGCATTTCTGTTCACTGTATTGGCTCACACTTAAAAGATCAGGAGCTCTGTACTAATGAGCAATCACGCTGATGATGACTTACTGTCCTGGTCATCAGCCAGGCATCAGTCCCAGTGCACAAGTGTGGCTGAAGGGGCCAAAAGAAATCCTGCAGTATTTAAACAAAGCCATGTGGAAGAGGAGTAAAGAGACCGTCTCCCTTGCACATTTGGTATGGATATGACTGCCGCCATAATACTGTGACCAATCTTTGGCTGGATAAGTGCTGAAAAATTGATCAAGATTTAGAGAAGCACACAGCAGCACTTTAAAGAAATTTGTGAGAAGACTATAAAGCCTGAAAGGCTGGAGGAACTGTTTTATTTGAGGCTATTGGTTAATGCTATTTGGGGAAAAAAGAATTTATTTAGCTGAAAGATCAGCCTGGTGTAGGTCAGCAGAAGGGCTGATGAAACAGCAACTCTACCAAAATCCTTTGATGGGTTGGTGTGTTTACAGGGAGGGTTAGGAATGTAGTGCCTTAATGGTGGGGCCCTGTTGGAGTGAGTGGTTCTGCGCTAGCAAAAGCTTGTAAGGACAGTCTAAATTAAAGAAAGGATCCCATGACTCAGCCCCTCATTGCTATCACTGCTATGCAGTGCCAGGTGAACAAAAGAAACAGAGAAGGTCAGATTAGATAATCATCTTAGAGTCTTGGTGCTTATCTGAACTGTAGGTTTATCATACCCTATTTTAATAATTTGTATCAGCAGAATTATTTTCTAATCTCATTAGAACAAAATGTCCTAAAACATTTAATATTTCACATGTCTAGTCAAGTTACCATTCCTGAGGAAACTGTATTTTTCCATAATATTTCAGCACTAAGTCTAGAAGTGCACCAGCTTGCAAAAATGAGGATGGGGGAAAATCTTAATTAAATTTCTCCGTTAAAATAACTTAGTCCCTAGGGAGGGGGTTGTTGAGGTTTGGACAATACATTATTATAACAAAAAGGGCAAAGCCATCACCATTTGTTAGCTTGGAAAGGGCAAAAATGCAAAAGATAACATTTGTGGTGTGGTAACGCACTGCAAACAACCCTGCAGTTTCTGGGGCATTTCACATGCAGGCTGCCTTCCAATCAGTGCAAGCCAGATGAAGTTTTGAGCTCTAAATATTACCTGGTGAAATGATTTTGCACAGTAATTGACCTCCTGCCACGTGTCACTAATACAGTGTCCTTTCCCCTAGCTGTGGCCTGTAATAGAAGTTTTTGGAAGAATATTAACCTGGCCATATATTATTTTCTGGTTCATTAAATATAATAGCAGTTCTGGCAAAGCCTTTAGTTGATGAGAGAGGTTTGGCCTCCACAAGAAAAAGTCACAATACTAGATGCTGTGTCCTTATCTAATTTACTTACAGCTGATACATTTTTGAATAGACATTAGATGGCAAACCCACTGTCATTTACATTCTAAAAAACTCTCCCAGTTCTCATCTTTACCTGTGCTGGCAAGCACTCCCACAATCCCAAAAATCCTTAATGGGTTCTCTTTCGCATATAGGCCTTCGGCTCCTCTTCTTCTGTGATTAGTACAAACTGTTTTGTTGTACGTGTTTGATGCTCTTTTGCCATGAGGATTCCTAGGGAGAAATAAACATATCACCCTATGGGTGGCTTCACTCCCATACGTAAGAAAGATCCTATAAACTAAAAGGGTTCAGGTGTCTTTTTTCAGTGCTTCATCCAGCTTTAAAGCATCGGCTGTTGCCCTTAGAGTATCTCTTTCAGGCCATTTGTCACTGTCCTAGTTTGACTGGCAGTGACAGTCAACCTTTGCTTAGCACCCTGCGGATATTTACTTAGTAGTTCAATATATTTTCCTTTGCGTACTAATAAAATACCTGCATTTACAGAGGACCTTTTATCCCAAAGGATTTCAACAAGCTCTGCAAGCTATAAATTTACAACAGTACTGTACAGGTAGTGTAGCTTTTTGCTCAGTACAAAAGACAGTAGCCAAGATCTGGGAATCCTGATGTTTTAACAAGCGGCTGCTGAACACAGGTTTAAAGCGGAGGTATGTGCATTTGGGGGAGTGTTAGTCCAGGGTGTCGAGCCAGGTTCAACGCCCCACTGAACACACACCCACAAAACTGGCACAGGTGTCCTGTGTGACTCGGGAAGGTGCTAATGCCCAGACCCCCAACGCATGTGGGCACCTGACATGGGACTTCAGTGGAACTGAAGCACTTCACCTCAGTGGTACAGCCCTCAAAGCTACGCCTGTCTCCTTAGGCAACAGTAAATCTATCAACACCCCCATTTTTGTGTTTCTGATGATGATTAAAAATAAAAAAAAATCAGTGATACTAATATTGTGCATACCCATGCGCAGTATTCAAACTTCAACCATGCTTCCCGCACTGAAAAAGTTGTGTTGACCTCATGCCCTTACCCAGTCAAGACTCACAGATGAACTGTCCGTGTACTTCTCAGGCCCACTCCATTAGGTAGGTATAGGTCAAGCTTAACGCAGAGCGGCAGCAGTGTAGTTCACTATGAAACACACTATTACAGCTGCAGTGGAGGGAATCCTGGTTCTGATTCCTGGTCCTGGCAGTGGCTGCCAGAGGTGGGTGAGGGGAGGAGGGTGTTTTGCTTTCCATCCAGTCCTGCCTGAGTGTGAAATTGATAAAGAGCAAGAAGAATGAGGAGTTCCCTCCAGCTTTGCCTTTAGTCAATGTAGGGACCAGTATCACTGAGGCCGAAGAGAGCCTAAAATCTTCAGCATCCTTCCTGAGCAGGCATGGTAACTCTTGGACAGGTTTTACAGAAGACAGCGGCCAGGCTAAAAGGAAACCATGAGACATGCTCCACCTTTAGAAGAACACTGGTAGGTGTTAAGCCTCAGAAGAGGACTTGTGGCTATCTCTGCCAAAGGGGTAGAAATCTGGATGCAGAGGCCTGAGGGAAACTGCTGAGCAGCCTCGCAGATCCCTCGAGGTGAAGGACAGGGAGAGGGACCTTGAGTTCCAGTGCAGAGGGTGTCCACCCTCAGCCCAGACATAGCTTCCATGTCTCACCCATTAAAAAAAAAAAAAAAAAACACAACAAAATCAGCTTTCTGTCTTCACACTAGGAGGCTGCACTGATACAGTAACAATTGAAGTCAAGTTTATTTCCAAGTTTAAAAACCTGACGTATTCAGGATCTGACTTGGCTCCCGTGAAATACATATCTAAAATAAGCAATCATTTTTAAAATTTTGGCCTCAGTATCAAAAGTAAGCTTTGGGTCACACCAAGTTTGAAAATATAAACCTTTATATTGGATTTCTATGATAAGACAAATGCAAATTATTACTTTTCCTCATTTTCAGATACCTCTGGCTATTTAATCCATCCTCCACTAATTCTCCTCTGCATTATTGGTCTGGAATTTAGTCTACATAATGAGAATCATTTAGTTGATAGCACTTTAAACTCATCTGTAAACAGCCTTTGATGACTAATATGCATTTTTCTGTTCCTGCAATAAATTTGTTTCAAGCGAAAGGAGACTGTTTGGAAACAACACCTTAAATGTCCTGATAAATCAACTACTTAATATTTAATTTCAAATCATACTGGGAAAATGAATTAATTTTTTCTTAAGCTAAAGTCTGAAGGGAAAAACGTAACATAGCTGCAGAAACACAGAATTAGTGTTATTCTGATACGGAATATGTCTTCTTAAGCCATAAGGAGAATGATTTTATAGGTGTTGTTTACATTTTTCTGTCTTAAAGACAGCCACTTTAAATTAATTTAATTTTAATTCCTGCATGACCTCTGCAAATAAAAGAGAATGAATAACCAATTGGAAAATGCCTTTGCTTATTCCCAGCTCTGAAAGTGATTCATTATTTAAAATATTATCATTAAAAATGAACCATTTCCACAGATAAGATGAAACAGGTGATTTTTTTACAGGCATCCTTACAACTCTGGGAAACATGAATAACTGTTTACTGGCAAGCTTTTGAGAGGTAACCTTAGTAATATACATACAAACAGACGTCACAGATATCTTCTGTCCTACATTTTTTATGCCACTGTCATGGTAAATGGCATTAGACCTCATCATACCTTTCTGTTAGGTTCTTCTTTTTGTGCTGTATCCAGTCCCAACTTGCTTCTGCAGTTAAAACCAAAGGAGCTCCCAGGTTTCACCATTTCCTATTCTGTGTTGTAAGACAGCACTGCTGCCACTTAATGAGACTGGATTTACACTATTGCTCGATCCTGCCCAAGGACAGAGTACATAAGTGCCCTGTTCAGCCTTGTATGAAACAATCCAGCCCACAGAGGTTGTACTGACTATATTTTCTATTCCTGGCAGTGACTCTGTCATTGGTCCAGTGGCTGCCCGCATTTGAACTGGGGAAAAAAATTTCAAGGAGTAACAAACACGACCTGGAGCAGAAGCTCAAGGCTGAGAAGTCCTGTCAAACCGAAATATTATTTCCTCACCTGTCCACAAAGGCAAAACCTGCGATTGGAGAGGATTCCTGGTGCAGGTGTGCTGTACTGCGGGTATACGTGCAGCGCAGCAGAGGTAATGGGGAGATGGTGTGAGCACCATTGGCATCCAAGAGGAGCAGCAGTTCTAAACCCCACCATTCAGGCCATTCAGCTGATCACTCACCTCTCTGAGTTTTCTCATCATTCTTGGGATCTCTGTTTTAGCTAAAGTGCACGGTGGAGAACTGCATTAGCTAAAATAGTTCTTGAAGAAGACAAGAAATTAAAGCAAACTGAAGACTGAGAGCTCGACATTAATATTTTCAAGAGGTAATGACTCAGCTCAGTCTTATCACAATTCTGTTGCAAACTCAAACTTTCATCTTTCTTTCTGCTGACTCCACGCAAAGGATTTTGCTACTAAAATGGAATCATATTTTCTGATGCAGGTCCTTGCTTCATGCCAGTTAAGCTTCTGTGCCAGTGGAATTACAGGATTGTCTATGCTGTTGGGAGTATATTAGGAAAGTACAAGTTATTTATTCCTCAAAAGGTACCAGATCAGTTCAAAATGACCTTATCTACTAAGTGGGGTTCAACGCCAACCTTAGTACCGTACATGGTGGCATGTGCTCTGTGCCATGTGATGGGGCTGGTTTTATTGCTTTATAGCACTTCCCTACCATGGGGAGAGAGCCTCCACCTCTGCCAGCTAACAGCTGATAGTCCTTGCAGCAACATTTTTTCATTTATATATGCAAGACTATCACACATAAAAGCCTACAATGTTCTGTTGATAATTTTAAAGAAAATCCCCTTTCCTTAGAAGTCAGTCAGTACTCTGAGGTCTTTTGGCACTCTGTCTAAAGGCTGAGATACAGGTAATATTTTTAGCTTTCAGACCAACTCAGAGAGTCTTACTCATTCTAAGAGGCTGTTCTTGCTCTTCAGCAGGAATGACGAGTAATTCATGGCTTTAGTCCACTCAGGCTCCTTTACAACAGTATCTACTGTACAGGGGCATAGTTTCTTGGTGTACTGAATTTCTCCCTCTTCAATAGTCTGATTTGCCTGATATAATTTGACTAGTGTAACTGCTGGGCTTTCTGTTTAGTGAAATACAAGTACAGATCATGCATTTTAGTCACTCAGAGCATTTCTAACTCAGGTATGTACTCCTGAGAAGCACTTAAGTTATTATTGAGGTAAATGCTAAATGCAAAAAAAAAGTAATTTTTTTCGCTTACTAGCTGGAACAGATGCGAAGGTGGATTTTTTTTGAGCTCCTTTGCAGAATCGCACTGACTAGTTTGTCAGAGTTCAATCAGGCAAGTCATACACATTCCTGTAACAGTGTTCCTCTGCTCGTTCATAGTTTCGCCCCATTCTCTCTTGACACATTAAAAGACGGTGCTAAAGGGTCCTGTTTATCAACAGGACTTCTGTTTTAACTAAGCGAGGGGCATTTTTACAAATCCAAGCAATAATTTTCCGGCTTGCAGTCTACAAGCTCCATCCTTCCTTATCATTCAGTAAAAAAAGAAGCGTTGACATTATTTCTTTATGCAACTTTGAAAAAATTTGTTTCTTTGTGCAAAATAGCTGGTGCCGTCACAGTCTCCAACATTCTGGGCCACATCCCAAACTGACAGGTTAGCTCTGGTCAGTAGCCTGCCCTCACATATAGTATTTTCTTTTACCTTTTATGAAAGCAACTCAAGTCTGTCCCCTTAAGCATTTTTTACAGTGAATAAAACTGTCTACAGGATAGTCAGGGACTACAGAGTATTTATGTAACATCTCTGAATATTTCTTCATAGTCCTGTACTTCTTCAGTAGCTGCTTCTTAAGGCATGAAATCGTTTGACACATTTTTTTGGTTATCAAACAACAAGAGATAATCTATGAAAACATCATTCTTGATTATTGCTACACTTCAGTGATACAGTTGTTAAGATTGCTTCAGAAATAAAACTTCCTCTGGGGAATTCAGAGTCAATCAGCTGCCAGTCACGTCTTACAGTAACTTAAGCCATAGAGTTAGTTCCTCTTAAAGGCTTGTATTTCATACCACTGTCTCTTTCAATTAAACGTATCCATCCAAAATGAGTTCTTGTCAGTTATTCAATTGTTGAAAAGTAAGTGTAATGCAGATCATATTTCTGCTCAAATTAACATTGTTCAATATTTGCAGTATTTTGTGGTTAGATTATAGAGGCAGCTGGAGGAGCTCATACCAAAATGCCTTCAGATAGCTTTAGTTCTCTGGTATAGTTTCTTCAATGACATAATTTTAATTTATTTTAGCTAGTAATAACATTACACCATATGATACTGTGTTAAATGTTGGGCTTGATCTCCTTTATCTTTACAAATGCCTAAGCATAAAGCATATAAAGCATAAGAAAAGGGTAAAAGGGGATGATAGTTCACAAATTAGCAAGGTTTTGTAGTTAAGGCTATCTGGTTAGCTGTTTTACTATGCAGCCTACACATCCCCAGTGCGAAGCTCATAAGTAGCATCTGCTTTTTGACACAACTTAAAGAGGTTGGCCTAAGTTATGCAAAGACTCCAGCCCATGTGGGGGTACGTAGCAAGCACGAAATGACACCTGAAAAACTGTTACTATTAAATTGCACATTTTCTATATCTCACTTTGTATGTTGATAGTGGAGGCTTTTTGCATCGCCACCTCACCTTCACTGCCTAAGTTAGCAGAGCAGCTTCTGAGAAGCCAGGCAGTGGTGCACGGCTCTTGTGTCAAGACGTCTCCTGATCATGTGCATTTCCACCAGACTGCTTACCCAGAAAGCTCTGTAGAAATGCGTTCTGGTAGTGAGAGGGCAAGGCTTAGGTATCATGAATTTAATCAGTAAGAGAGAAATTTCTGTGTCTTAACTTGTGTTCCTCAGTGCCATTTTTTGTCTCTGCAGAGAAGGAAATAGCAGCAGCAGGAGGCTGGCAGCCTGGCTCTGCCGCCGCCGCAGAACTGTTCCTCCATCATAGATGCTGCACTCTGCTCCTCACGAGAGAACACCTTTAATAGTCTATATTTCTCCTTGCCTTGTCTTGGGCAAAATTTATACAAGGATTTCTTTTCATGAACAAAATGTGTGCTTACGTTCAAAAAGACTAAAACAATTCCTCCATGATTCTTCTTCATTGTGCCATTGAATTTAGCTTTGTTTCACAGTGGTGCCTATACAATACCAGTATTATATATAACCCTGTGAACTCATTTAGGGAACATGTTGCTGAACGAGCTGGGATATTTCTTTCATTCTCGGCTACAAGCCACTAAGAATAAATCCTATTAAAAGTAATGCAAATTGCTGTCATTAAGAAGATAATCCTGTTTGGCCTACATAGAGTTCACATTTTTCTCCAGCAAAACATTACAGATTCTTGGTTCATTCACCAGGAAACATATAGACTATGCTGCTGTTGCTGATTAATAACACAGTATCTTCTTTTTGTTTTGTACCCGCCCTCAAGTTATCATTGTTTTACGCAAAACAACTGTAAAGTCTGCAGTCAACCTGGCAGAATTTGTAGGGGAGAGTTACCTGAAGCAGGAATCACTAGTGTGCTGTGCGTGTGGTCTGACACTGACCTGAACAAATTTGAACACGTTCATTATACCTCACAGTACCCAACACTTATATGTTAATTCTAATAATGTATTATACTGCATATATACTGCATACAGTCATTCATACTGAGATCTTGTTGGTGGGGAAATGACAGCAGATCCTATGACAAAAGAATTTTAGGTTCTAAACCAACTATTATATGGAAGATGGCACAATCTGTCTAAATGAAATCTGAAAGACTGGCATCCCATAATTGCAATTCACAGTCCTAAAAATATCATGCTGTCCTTTCTGAAAGTAATATAAACCATCACATTAGCTCACTCTGAATATTCTAATGGAAGGTTTAGCTTGGAGATGGAATAGATTGAACAGGCAAATTGACTGCAAGTACTTCAAACATCAGTCCGAAAGTCACCATTTTTATGAGAACATTTGGTTTTATTTGGAAACAGAGGGTTTCAGCTGATGCCCAGTGCACACTATTAAATGAAACATTGAAAGATTATTTTAAGTGACCTGCATAGTTTTCCACTTGTGGTTCAAGATAGCTTTGTACACATTCTTCCTTCGGGGTTCCCAGACTTCTCAGGGTTTCTGGAAATTCAATTTACATAGCATTAGCAAAAAATTATACGTATGAAGAGCATATTGAATTAAACATAATATATAGTATTTCTATATATGGATGGAAGTATAGTGCCTTTCTAATTGTTTATTAATATCTTAAAATCTGTCTAATTACAGCAATGTTAATAGTAATTATCAAACTTGTTTACTAATTCTGTGATCCTCTTCAGGCTACAACATGTCTCTTCTTAGGAAAATGCCTGAGCTACTGGCCGTAAGTGTTTTTAGAATAAAGGAATTATTAAAATTCCCTGTCATAACAGTACGGGAAGGACTGCAAGAGTGGTGGGACCAAAGGCAGAGCGCATAGGCAAAACCAAGCATGGATTCATTCACAAAGGGGACGTTGTGCTTGACCAACATGATAACCTTCTGTGAAGAAATTACTGGCTTTGTAGATGAGGACAGAGCAGTCGATATCGTCTACCTGGACTTCCGTCTCCCATAATATCTTCACAGAGAAGCTGATGGGCTGGATGAGCAAACAGTCAGATGGATTTAAAACTGTCTGTACAGCTAGGTCCAGAGGGTGAAGATTCGTGCTATGAAGTCTTGCTGGAGGCCAGTAGCTAGCAGTGTAACCCCAGGGGTTAATACTGTGTACAATCCTGTTCAATATGATCTGGATGATGGCATAAAGTGTACCCTCAGCAAGTTTGCTGATGATAGAAAACTGGGAGGATTGGCTGATACTCCAGAGGGCTGTGTTGCCATCCAGCAAAACCTTGACAGGCTGGTGAAATGGATAAATGGGCTGACAGGAACCTCCTGAAGTTCAAAAAGGGGAAGTGCAAAGTCCTGCACCTGGGGAGGAACAACCACAAACACATGTTGGGGGCTGACGAGCTGGAAAGCGGAAGAGGACGTGGGGGTCCTGGTGAACACCAAGTTGACCATGAGCCAACAATGCGCCATTGTGGCAAAGGCTAATGATATCCTGGGCTGCATTAGGAGGAGTGCTGCCAGCAGGTTAAGGGAGGTGATCCTTCCCCTCTACTCAGCACTGGTAGTACTGTGTTTTCGGTTCTGGACTCCTCAGTATAAGAGACACGGACATACTGCAGAGTCCAATGAACGGCCACGAGGATGATTAACAAACTGCAGCATCTCTCCTATGAGGAAAGGCTGACAGATCTGGGACTGTTTAGCGTAGAGAAGAGATGGCTTGGGGGGATCTCATCAATGTATATAAATATCCAAAGGGAGGACATAAAGAAGATAGAGCCAGGCTCTTTTTAGTGTTGCCCAGTGACAGAATCAGAGTCAATGGGCACAAACTGAAACACAGGAGTTGCAGGCTGAACATCACCTTACGTGAAGGTGACTGAGGCCCAGCACAGGTTGCTCAGGGAGATTGTGGACTCTCTATATTCTAAAGCCATCTGGACACGGTCCTGTGCAACCTGCTCTACGTGGCCCTGCTTGAGCAGGGAGGTTATCTCCAGAGGCCCCTTCCAACCTCAACCATTCTGCGGTTCTGCGGTTCTGTGGTTCTGTGATTCAGTGAACCAGAAATCTATTATTATGGTCAGAGATAGTCAAGAGAACAGAGTTGTGCAAAGACTAAATATTGTACCCAGTGACTGTGATGCTGACAGTGTTGCACTTCTTGCTGGCTAGACTGAGGCAGTCCCAGAAGCAGTGGGAAGCTCAGACTCATGTGTCCTGCCTCCTAGTAAAGCCTACACTGTCCATACTGGTACAGACCTCAGCCAAAGGGCCAAGTAAAAATTTTTACTTGGGTCATTTATTTATAGAATTGAGATAAACATCTGAGGATAACAGACATGGATTCATTAGCTTTCCATGCCGTGATGTGTGTTTCTTTAATGATGTCAGTTGTTAGAAATGTCAGTTTTCTTGTTTTCCTCACATTTTGTGTGTTTAACAGATGGTCACATCTTAAAGATCTCATACTAAATGCTTCCTCCTATAGATGTAACCTCCATCATCACTGTCATCTTTTTCTTCCAGTGAGGCTGTTTTCAGACTTGGGATCTCTTCTCATCAAGAGATGCATATTTTTTGTTATGTTTTAGGGACAGAAAGAAAAAAATATGTTTTTTTCACAGTTGGTAATAATCTCTCAGTATAGCAGATTTCAGTGTAGCTTGCCAATGTTTCCTACTGATTTCAAGTGTCTGAAGAGATAACTCCCTATTAAACGATCTTTGACATTATTCCATGTCTACCATTAAAGTAGTAGTTATTTCCATCAAGGAAAATTTCTACTTCCATTTTCCTTTTCAGTTAGTTCAGAGATGTAAGAGAAAGTACAAAGTCCCATCTCCATTCGAGATGACAGTAATTTCATCCCCTATATCAAGGCTCTTTTGTCATTTTATGACTTCCATAAAAGCAACTTAAAACAAACAAACAGTGAGGAAGAAGTCTCTGTAAAATTAATAACTCATAACAAATTAATTTCTGGATATACTACATCAGAATAATAATTTGCATATTTTCTGCCAACTGCCATTTGCAAATCCCTAGGATGGTTTTCATCCAACTGTGATCATAACAAACCTTTCCATCTGTGTATTTTTCTATGAGAAATCTTCATCAGAATTCTTACCAAAAGGCCTTATGGGCTCAAAATTCTCAACATGGTTCCACCATTCTCATAGAAAAAGTGATACAGAATTTAAGAAAAAGTTATAATTGTTTCTTAGGCTTGCTCAGCCATTCCAACAAATAGATCAGCTATAATTTTGCTTTGAAAATGCAACAAATTTCATTAAGTCCTTCTAAGTTCTCAAATATGTTTTCTAACGCACGATTTATGTGGAACATTTGTTACGTCAAATCTACTAAATTCCATGCAACTTTAAAACCAAGGATGATTGTTCTGAAAAATAATAATTCCACATTTCTATAGCATTTCTATAATACCTTCTGGAGGTTCTGAAAATTCTCCTTAGATACTGGCAAATTAAACACATCAGTATTCCAGAAAATATGTTAGCTCCCTTTTACATGTGGGTCAAATGAGGCCATAAGAAGAAAGTCTGCCATTTACTAAGGTGTTTCTTACTCCTGGCAATAGTTGCCTGTGGTGTTGGATACAGACATACTTGACAAGTGATTTATAGCACAGTCCCAGAGAAAATCCTTGTTAGAATGAGAAAAAGATCTAGATATACTGAATCTCAATTTTGTTTTAACCTTAAAATTATCATTTGGCTTTTATTGATGGAATGGGAACAGCTGTAGTAAATTACAACAAAAGTTTGTATGTAAAGGAAAGATCTTACAGTCTCTTTTGAAACAAAATTCTCAGCGAAATCAAATCCAGGAAAGTACTTCAATGCACATCTGAACCCATTCTTGTTTACAGAAGTGGTTTGCAAAAGTGAGTCTTTTGGGTTTCCCAGTTCAGTACACAATTCTCCTCTGTTCCAGAAACTTGCAAGTAAAGAGGAACTAAGGGAATGAGAGTCTTTCCAGGAAACAGGAAGATTTGAAGGGAGTAAGGATTATCTGAAAAACGCGTCACAGCTTCTTTTAAAATAAGCCCTCTTTTAAAGTAGGCCATCTAACAAAAATGTGCATTTTCCTACTTTCAGACTGAAATAAACACATCAAAAGGAAAACATTTAAGCAAGTTTTAAACTTTAAGAGTGTGCCCAAGTGAGGTACTAAGTAAAAAGACTGGCAGAATCAAAGCTTGATATGGGTAGGGAATTGCATTGCAGCAGAACTTTGCTGGAAGAACGCAAGGACAAGCCTTGTGCTCTGAACCAGACAGGAATATTAATCTAAATGAGAGATGTGATTTAATACTTTTATTATTATTTTCTATGAAGTCAGCCAAGCAAATATTTTCATATCAGATTTACCTTGCAAATCCGGTAAGACACATTTCTCATGTGAGGCACCTTGCCAACAGCGGAGCAGTAAGTACCGTGCCCTATATTTAAGAGGTAAAGAAGGCACCATACCCGCTGACATCGACAGGCATCCGTAGCACAGGAGAAGAATATCAAGGCATCAAACAGCAAAGAAACAAATAAACTTATCAGAAGCCATAGTACACAAGCAGCATCTAGCCACATTTGCCTGTACACTCCTAGGACCAGAAACACACCCCTAATTTAATGGGAGATGCTATCATTTTTGCCACATGATAGAGGCACGTCTATCTAGTCATGTGTTAATGAAAGGGCTGTGCAGAGAGGGAACGAAGGAGGCAGGGAACATGTCACAGGCTGGCAAAACCGTGAATTCCACCACCATCCCACTCCTTGCTCATGCCTGTGGGTACTTGGAAAAGAGGCTGTAGGAACACGTTGTGGGCTAGGAAAGCTTTTAGGCAGGCTGGATCCATCTGATGGGTCATACTTTGGGGAAAACTGAGCTAAACTATCAAAGAGCTTTGAAAAAAACAGTTGAGAAGCCTATAGATGTTGCTGAGAAGTTACACGTTTTTCACATTGCAGCTCATCAGAGAGAATACAGAAGCACCTCCTTGTTCCAATAGACAGTATTAAAGTCACGTGTTCAAAACAGCACTAAAATAAATTAATAAATTAAGGGGAAACTAGTCACACAGTCCAGAAGGAATTTGCAGTGAAACTCAAACGGAAGTTAAGATAGAGAGATAGTCCTACTTCTGCACTGGGACATGGAAATCTTGAGTTCTCAGCCCTCGCACTGATCTCCTGGCTGATTTTGAGACAGTCACTTCACCACCCTGTGCTTCTATTTCCCCAACTCCAAAGCTCTGATAAAAATAATTGTCTCAGTTGTAAGTACTTTTGTGATCTGATTTTATTGATAAAAATCAAGGTGAATGTTTAAGAAGAGGAGAGGCAAGCAGAGGTATATAATCTGTCGCTAAAATCTTTATTGGAGGATTAGAGAAGAGCAAGTGTTTTACTGCTCTTTTAAGAAGACACTCAAAGAGTGAACCCAAGAATTACAGATCGATAAGACTTAATCCAATTCAAGGTCATTCTAAATGCAAGAAATAATTAAAACCAAAACAAAAATAACCCCACTATGGTAGTGACAACACAGCTCCATCATAAAAAAAAAAAAACACCAAACCAAAACACAAATAAACAAGACCATGCCTCTTAAATCTATTTGAATTATTTTGCTTATGGATAAAATAAAGAAAAGAGTGCTGATATTTATATATTTGCTAGTTTTACTGTGGTTTTGGACTATTGACCCTGGGAGAAAGAGGCAGTGAGTTTCTGAAAGTTCAAGGCACTTTCAGCTGAATACTCTAGAATGCAAAGACACAGTGATGGATTCTAGATTAGCTGGAAACATACAAGAGAAAAGTCTAGGTATTCTGTTAAAACTATGTATTTTGGAGAGCTTGAAAAAAAAAAGAAAAAAAAGGTAGCTTTTATTTAAAAAGGCATAGAATATAATCACCAATATTTCTAATCTACATCCTTGGGTAACCTTCACAAGACAGTAAGCGGAGATTAGGAGGACCAGAAACATGGTGACTGTTGGGGGAGAGGGAGATGACTGGAGCCCTGTCCAAAGGGTTTTACAGAGAGAAAGGGTCTGGGACAAACTTTGCCTTTTATTGCATACATAAAAATATCTTGCATGCTGGTGAATTATAGTCCTTCACTTCAGATAGCCTGCAGGCCATACTCATGAACTACAGTACTGAAAGTTCTATAATGTCATCACAGGCATTAATGTCACAATTTCCCTTTAAACATTGTTATAGAGCTCATGAGTAAAGCAGTTTAACTTCCAGTAATTTTTGTTATCAGTTCGTAGTCAGAAGTACCTTTTAACACTCAAACTTTCAGATCACCACAATAAATAGGCTACAATATTCTCTCAAGTGTTCATTTAATTATTGAGAGTTGTAGGATTACAAGCACTGCTATGCTGATGAAATTTGGTAAGATACAGATTTCACTCCTGGAAGAAATGTTTTAGGAGACTTTGCAAATACGTTTCTGGGAACTGTAATTTGATTTAAAAGATATTTTACAGAGAGTGGGATGGGTGAGTGTGTTGGACGAGATGAATAATATGGAAAAGAAATCATATCACTGCACCAAAATGCAGTGCATTTCAAAGAAGAAGGTGATCCTCTATAGCATATTTTATAGGAGTGCTGTAGTTAACTAAAGCCTTTCCTGATGTCTAAGGTAGTGCAGCAAGTAAACAAAGCATAAATTTGGTGCTTACTCAGCATTTTTGTGCACTGTGGTACAAAGTAAGCAGAGATTTGATTTGTGATTTTACATTGGTAGATCACAAATTTATAGAGCTCCTATGAGGAAGGAGCCATGATGATTACCAGCTCCTAATAAATGCCTAAACTTTCTTTGATGCACAGATTTTTGTTTCCTTCATAGGAATGTTGTCAGACTAGGTTTCATTAGCCATGTTTACCTATTTGATATCCTTGCTCATTAAAAAATGAGTTAATTAAATGAGTCCCAAATAGTGAAACAAAAAATTCTATGTAAAACAACAAAAAATGTCTGGTTGGAGGGCTCCTATTTAGACAAGATATTGGCAATGAAAAGAAATCCTGTCCCTGTGCAAGCTTTTGCAAAGCATTTTTAAGAACAGCCTTAGTGTTGCATTAAATAAAACAAGCAGAGCAGCATGCAACTCTTTGCTATGATATTTTTAAATAGCAGAATTTACCGTAATTTTGAGACCATCAGGTTTCCCAAATTCCAAAAAAGGTGTGAATGTTTTCAGCCTGATGTTTTTGAGGCTTAGGACTCTGCCACAAAGCACAGGTCTGTATCATTAAGACAGCAGTTCTCAGCAATGATAGAAATAACAGCTTGCTTTCTCACAACAAAAGATCCTGAAGTACAACCAGCAGTTTCTAAACTCTTTTAAAATGCCTTTAAAATAAGTATATATGCTTATTTACCTCCAGTGTACTTTAAAAAATCATGGCCATTTTCTCTCACATTTCTAGAAGTAGTAGCATTCCAGGATGCCATGGCTAAAGCACAATGATGTTGTCAGAAATTATTGTATCAGTGGCTTAAAGATGTCAAAAAGTATCTCTTAACTGATGGGAAAGGAATTTAGTGTGAGACATTTTCAAGACAGAAAACGACCACCTTTTCCTTAAATCAGAAAATGCTGTTAACTTGGGAATCCTCAATTAAATTAGAAGCTTATGGCAACTTAGCAAAGAGCTGAGCTACAGACAGCTCCTTTTGTTAAGTAGAGAGATTTTATTAATACACATCGTGCCATGTAGAAGAAAGACACAAGGCAGACCTTTGTTGAGGTTTATTTTACATTACGGCAACTTACCCATGGGAGCGGTGCTTATATGCAAATCGCATCCCCATGGGAGCAGCTCTTCTTGGTGGGGATTGATTCTCCCAGCGATGGCAGGCAGCAGCTGCGTCACTGCTCTCTGTGGGCTTCCACTGGGGGACAAAAGCTGTATTTTATCCAGGTTCTGTAGGAGCCCTGCCAATAACTCAGAACATCTCCCAGCCTCTGTCCCTCCTAAAAATGGCCAGTTCCCAGTAGAGAAGAAGACAGGGAATACAGACAACAAGCTCAGGGTCCAAGACTTGTAACTGTCAACAGTGTTTTCGTCCACAGCAGACTTTGATCTTCTCTAGACTACTTCAGTTTCATGTTATTCTTATTTCCATCATCCTCGTTTGAGAAAAATAATAGAACTTAATCTCTTCCAAAAATTCACCTCAGTCTCACACACAACTGATATCTTAACATTTCTCTCATTAACACTAAGGCCTGTATTAAAAAGATGTTGGTATTGCATGATAACTGTGCTCCTATGGAGGTACATTCATTTATTTGAGCACCGAAAAACATTCAACATGATTAATGTGATTGCAACCAATGGCAAGGTAATTTAAAATGATCACTAAAAATATCACCCTCACATATGTTATTTTTAGAGTATCTACAGCAGTAGCAAAAACAGCGCGGAGAACTGGGCACAACTTTCACAAACAGAGTATAAGATGTGAAATCTAAGAAGAATAAATTAAGTTACTGGCATCTGTTTGTCTAGAAATAGAATCATCTTACAGTGTGCTCTGTATAGAAAAGGAAAACACACACTTTTGAAAATGAGTCAACATTTGCAGAAAAAGCTGTTAATTCTGAGTATGTTATGTTCTGGTTGCCCAGCTCGGACACGTGAAGGCTGCTTTGTTCCCTCAGCCCCTCTCCACATTCCAAGTCCTCCGTCCACGTGTTTTCTCTTGCATGTAAAATGGAAAACATGGCCTCATACACTTGAAGGTCCCAGGCACCAGACCCCATCTCTTTCCCTCCCTGCTTCGTATCTGTCCAGTGTTGAAAGAAAATAACCATTTTTTAAATGTGCTGATTTTAACCGTTAATTTCTCTTAAACGTTGAGGGGAGGGGAACAACCTTTATTGCACTCAATAGAATTCTTATTAAGTGATACTTAAGGCCTGTAAAATTGACTGGGTGGTTGGAAGTCGAGCTACCTTAGAGATCATGAAAAAAAAATAGTAGCATGATGTCCAGAAATTACAACTAGAGTGACAAAATAAATATAAGCTAGTACTTGCTGTATCATTTTTCTTAATTTTCACTAAAAATTTGAGAAGCAAACCTCCTTTATCGTAGGGTAGGATACAGCTTGCAAAACCTCAGGAAAAAACAGTTTTCTTTTTTCCTTTTCCAAGGTAAAATAAATTTCTATAGACAAGTACTTTGTCAAGATGCTAATGCCAGCAATTTACCCAACTCCACAAGATGTGACAGCATGAAGTTATAAAATATGTCAAAAAAGGTAAAGGCTATGTTTCATGACATTTGCAAAGAGCACATTTCCTTTTAGCGTGATTCATGTTCACAAAACTGTTTTGAAGATTAAAAGTTCTGTTTGTATGCATTACTGCTTCTATTAACAATATTCATTTATTTTCTTTTGGGCAGAAAGAGAGAAATAGTACATGATATTGGCTGTGCAGGGTAGGCAATAGGCATTACAGCTGTCTACTTGTTTTATTCGCTTGATAATATTTTGCCATGAAAATTAAACTTAAATATTGATAGCAGCATGTTGTTGTAGCTTGGCTCGCATCTTCCCTCACACGCTGCTTGCAGGCTCCTGCCCAGGAAAACATCGGTGTGATAAATTCTATTGGATTCAACAGGATTCAAACACCAGCTGAAATTAAAGCACGGGGATAAGTGTTGACCTAAAAAGAGATGCATTTATGCACCTTTTAATATATTTTTAAAGAAGTTAAGAACCAGTGTTATTTATGAGTTTAAGGACAATCACATCATTTTGTTAGTTACACCTATTGAATTATTTTGTCTTGCACCTTTTACTGCTGCCTGCTGTAGAAATTCCTCTGCAGGGTCATAATACTTGTTCGGGATGGGATAAGCATGATACTTGCTCGGTGGGACTCTGCAAAAGCCTGGAGATAGGTTGGTAAGCTCAGGTTCAATTTTAAGTGTATTGTGATGAAGGCTGTAAGTAGAATCACAATTTTGCCAAAGAGAAGGTGAATTTTACTGTTTGTCTTTGCACCATATTATGTTTCTTCATTTCACTCTAAATGAAAGTCACTCACAGCTAAGGACAGCATCTGGGTGCTGTTCGGGAGCAAACATTGACGAGACTGTCCCATTTTCCGTGTCACTGAGGCTGGCTTTTGTCACTGATAAGGGCTGTTGAGTCCTGTAGAACTGTATAATTAGAGACCAAGAGAACGACTGATAATCAATATGGTCCAACTGAAGTGACTCTAAAAACTTTTGGAATGTAATGGACTATGATAAATCATTAAAAAAATCCATATATTTGGTTAAAAAAAAGGTTTGTAAATATGCTCCAAATTAAATTCTGTAGAACTTTGCTATTAAGTATGGAGCTTGTCGTATCTGTGGAATGATTCCACTGCTATCTATTAACATAGATGTAATATTGAGAAAAGCAAGATAGCCCTGTTATTTTGACTCAGCAGAGTAGGCAATTTTTTCTGTGTCTCTTGTCTATATGATTGTATATAACTTTTAACCTATCTTCTGGGCAGAGTTACACCTATGAAACTTATTCTAACAGTTTTCTCCAGCTTCAAGTAAGTACTTCGTGTTTTAGTGAGTCAAATCTGCTTAACCAAATCATGGTTGTTTGGTTTGGTTTGGTTTGGTTTGGTTTTCCAAAGTGTTCCAGATCATTGTTGACTGGTTCCTAGGACACAACCAGAAATACTGGAACATAAGTATGAAATATTCATTTCCACTCCCCAGCAAGAAATTAACTTGTGAGACGTGGTTCAGAAGGACACCTGTGCAGATGAATAGGGAGTGCAGAGTCTTTTCAGAAGTAATCAAATCTCCCAAAAAGGATGGAATACGTTTTCATTCCATCCTCCATAAGGTGAAAGAGATGTTAATGAAGAACCTTAACTCAATTTCCTCCTGAGATGGTTCCTGGAACAGTTACGCTGTTGGTGATGCAAGGTAAGACAGAAAACTTCAGTCATGCTTAAAATATGCAAAAGTCAGACTAGTCCCAGAACTTGGTTTCTGTTGTAATTTACGATTTCATAACGTTTTTCCATTACAGTGTAATTGGTCAGGTCAAAACTGCAGATTAATTCAGAAATTAATTCATTCCCAAACTGCAAACAGTTAAAACTTTCTAAAGAATTGTCATTTGTATTAAACTCACATACAAATTCATAGATTCATGTGAAGTCATTAAAATTATGTGAACAACCAAAACCTGTGTCTCACAATACCTTTAGACCTCCATTTTACGGCACAAACATGTCATCTTTAAGATTTATTTGTGGTCCATAATTTTTCCATATGAAATGTCAGCCTTATTTTTAAACTAGGAGATGGATGGATAGATGAATAGATGGATGGATGGATGGATGGATGGATGGATGGATGGATGGATGGATCACAAAATGTGCAGATAGATTTATTTCTACAAACCCTTTTTCTAAAAATGACAAAGTTGCATCATGTAAAATATCTCACATCAGCTATAAAGTTGGGGGCTGACCCTTGAAAAGGTCTACCCCTTTCTGGAAAGTGCTCTGCAAATGACAGGTCTCTTTCAATGACATGAAAAGAGTAGTGCCGCACACTTGGCACCATCGAAAGCTCTCCAAACGTGAGTATGAAAAACTGTACTGGCCAAGGGACAGTAGAGAGGGAAAAGGAGGCTGACTCATGCACCTTTTTGCATTCAGCTGATAGTAACAAGGCAAAGAGACTAATTACAGATTTGTCCTAGGAAACACTATCCACCTAAAGTGCATATTTTCTCTCATCTCAAAACAAGAAATAAATTTGTCTCCAACTGATAGGTGACAATCACCTTCACTTTAAGTATTCTTCCAAGAACAATGTTAGAATGGGATCTCCAATCTCCAGTTCTCAGTTATGATCCAAAGCAATCTATTTGTTGTGAATTGCATCATAATAAACTCAGTTTTGCAGCCCTTTCTCGGGCCTTAGTAGGATAAATTCTCATTGATTTCTTTTTTGACCAATCATGCTTTAGACGTAACTTTTAATATTTTTAAATGCTCTGGCATCACTTCGCTAATGTAAGGGAAAATAAAGTGTGAAATGGATTGCCAAATTCATCTAAGGACCTACTAACCCTGGGAACGTTGGATGTGTTAAAGATTTTGAAATATTTTATATCCTTCAAAAAAAAAACCCAGATACTGTAACCTTAGTCCCTAAGTCCACTTTTTATGGTCACTGATATGAGTAAAGGAAAACCCCTCCAATGCATTATCCATGTCTGCTACACTTCCATTCTCGCTTACCACTTCAGAGACCAGAGAAGAATTAAAACATTGTGAGTGAAATTCTGGCCCCACTGAGACAATAGATGGTTTGTCATTGACTCACTAAGATCACAAGTTCTTTGGACTTTTTGCAGCTTCACTGGCTGTTTTCTTAATTACCTGCTTATGCTGGAAAATTCATGTGAAGTCCACACAAGGGTATTAAAAATGAGAGTTTTCTTAAAATAAAATTTGGACAAAGCTTCTGCAATTATTCACTATTTGATTGTGTTTTTACATAATCAGGTACTCAGATGTCTTCTGAACTCTCTTGCCATTGACATAGTATTTCAAAAAATGGGAAAAATTGGACATTTTCTCCCTTCCATAGCAAATACTAAAGATTTCTATTTTTAAAGATTTGTTGTTGTTGTAGTATCAGATGTTTAACCAAACAATCTATTTTTAGCTATTGTACTTTAATGGCCAAGCTACTGATATCTTTGTATGGTTTACAGCTCTAAGTAGGGAAATAGTGTCATCCCTATTTCCCAGAGACACAAAACCTTCCCATTCTAGCTGCCCATATTTTTAGGCCATTTGGTTTAATTTAATGACTCCTGGACTGAGCTGAACAACTCATGGTCTGAAAAGAAATCTAGAAAGTTATTCAGCTCTGTTTCAAAAGTAATAAAAGTGATGAACTGAAGCAGAAACAACGAGCTGTCATACAGGAAGATTATGGTGGAGCTGGAAATTGAACTTGGTTCTCCTGGGTCTCAAGCTAAATGCGCTAACACCTTATCCTCCATTCCACTCTACCCAAGGCAGTCTCCAACTAAATAAGGGAGAAACTTCTCTGACAGTTTAAAAACTGTTCGGGTTGATGAAATGTTCCTAACTAAATGCCACCTTGGCAAGCTTAGAAGTTTGCAAAAAAATT
The DNA here is from genome assembly GCA_013398815.1 of Ibidorhyncha struthersii. NCBI lineage: Eukaryota > Metazoa > Chordata > Aves > Charadriiformes > Charadriidae > Ibidorhyncha > Ibidorhyncha struthersii. Next base: position 138,754 of record VZSZ01007261.1, read on the forward strand.
GTTCAAGCTGAATGCCTGCCAAAACTCACCTAAATACAAGTGGTCTAATTCAGGCACTGGTTGAGTCCTTTTCCCATGGATTATTTACTAGATAATACACCAGAGGCAATAAGAGGTGTACATTCCTGGTGATTAGGAAAACTGGGTCATTTGCGTAATTTTTACTCAGAGGTCCTGTTTTTTGACACCTAACTTTGCAAATATAGCCTTGTGCCTCTCTTCATTCACAAAATGTGTATGAAGGGTAGGCTTCCAACTAGCCTTACACCAAGACACAGTTCTGCCGTGAACCAAGTTGTTCCATTCCTGGAAGAATTCTTCTGCAGGGGGGATGTAATCCCAAGTAAGAACGTCGCAGAGGCATCGTCCGTGGGAGTTACCCATCTGCATCAGATTGCCACAACTACCGCGTGTCTTTGCTTGGTGATGCTGGAAGAGCACAGCGTTTGGTGGATATCTGAGAGGGCACAAGAGGCTTTTACATGGCTTAGCCTTTGTCTTCGTAGATCACAGAGCAAACTTGTTTGGCTTGCCCTGAAACACACTCGGGCTAAAATACAAAATTGTCTCAGGAACTTAAAAAGGCTAAATATTTGGATTAGAAAGATACTTCACTCTTAACCTTTATGTTCCATCTGCATGGTTTCTCCATAATATTTCTTCTTTTTTTTTTTTGTCTCCCTCAGGTTAAAGTATTTTGTGCCTCCAGCTGAGGAACATGGCTGGGCAATGGGCAACTCTACAGGAGGAAGAGAAAAGTATTTCCTTCAAATGGCCATTCATTTTAACTGCCTCCATACTCCCTTCCTCCATAGGAGCAGGATACTTGGCTGTTCACAACTATACACAGGGCTCCCCTGTCCTGTTTTCTGTTTTTTGTGTACAGTAAATGGTACAGTACAGTGTATGTTTTATAGAAAATAATCCAGTGGCTGTGGGCAGAGGGGAAAGTACCACAGATGGTGAGGTGGAACCAGAGGAAGGGAGGGAAAGATGGAAAGAAACTGCTCTTTCCTCGAATGTGGCTGTGCTCGCTCAGTTAGAGGAAGCTTTGGGTTTGCAGGATGGGGTAGGTAGGAGGGAATCAGCGCAATCCAGGAGATGCTTGAAAGGAGCGGGGCACAGAAACGATGTCAGCCTCAGGGGTGGTGGGAAGCAGGAAACTTCCTCAGGAACTCAGAGAAGCCCTACTTCAAGACTACTCCAGTGTGGGTCCCCCACGGAGTCACAAATCCTGCCAGTAAACCTGCTCCAGCGTGGGTTCCTCTCTCTATGGGTCCAGAGGTCCTGCCAGGACCCTGCTCCAGCATGGGCTCTCCACAGGATCACAGCCACCTTCAGGCATCCATTTGCTCTGGCGTGAGGTCATCCACAGGCTGCAGGTGGATATCTACTCCACCATTGACTCCATGTGCTGCAGGGCGACAGCCTGCCTCACCATGGTCTTCACCACAGGCTGCAGGGGAATCTCTGCTCCAGCGCCTGGAGCAGGTCCTCTCCTGCCCCTCCTTCTTCATTGACCTTGGTGTCTGCAGGGCTGTTTCTCTCACATGTTCTCAATCCTCTCTCCAGCTGCCATTGCTGTTGCACAGCAGGTTTTTTCCCCTTCTTAAATACATTATCCCAGAGGTGCTACCACCATTGCTGATGGGCTCAGTCTTGGCCAGCGGCAGGTCCGTCTTGGAGCCGGCTGGCATTGGCTCTATCGGACACAGGGGAAGCTTTGAGCAGCTTCACACAGAAGCCTCCCCTGTAGCCCCCCCCTGCCACCAAAACCTTGCCACGCAAACCCCATACAGCCTTGTAACTCCTGGGACAAAACTTCTTTTACAGGTAAAGGCAAATGTCTGAATTTCTGCTGCATTGGGACCAAATCACTTGAGTTTCTTTTTGTGAACAAATGCAGTTTCACAGCTCATTGCTCAGACAGTGCACAATGGAGAGGACACCAAACAAGCAAACAGAGGGAGGGAACGTAGCCATTAGTAACCCTGGGGGCACCTGACCAGAAAAGGGGTTGCACTGGAGTCGGGATGGCAATTTCCCTGATATAAAGCCCTCAAGGTGTGCAGACAGAAGACGTTGCCACTTCAGTTAGGCAAATAGACCCAGGGACTGTTTTCTTCCTTAAGCCATCAAGAATAAGTTTAGGTTTGTAAAACTTTGTCCTTTAATATCTTTGCGAGTAAACAGATGCAAGGCAAATTAAAACAGCTGAGACTGTATCTAGCCTCACTTCTGCAGGCTGCGGCTTTCCACAAGGGACTTGTACATCAGCTGAATAATGCAGTTTATAAAGAGCATGAGGTGATCTGCATTTATCCACATTCAGGAAATAACTGCATACAATGAACCTGATTCTTCTCGCATTTACCCAGTTTTCAGATGAATTCCAGTGGGATTTCTCCTTACAGAACCCTGAATGAGAATCAAAACCTGTGCTTTCACGTAGCAGCAATGAATCCAAATAAGCTGGTTTGCGTTTCAGTGGTGATGAAAATGGGCATACTATTTCAGGGCATCCTATACTATATATGGCAACTGTGATATATGCATTATACATCCACGTGACTTCAGTCAGCGTAAGGGAAGGTATTACAATAGGTGAAAATATGAATTGCACCACGTACGCAAGCACATCCCCCACTCCCCCACCAGGCTGGGGATTACACAAGGGAGATGCCTGTGCAGGTCCACTCTGCCTTCTCTAGAGTCCTTCTCGTAGGAGGTGGGATCCAGATGAGCCTCTCTCAGGGGTGACAGCAGCATTTCGATGCAGCAGTTTAGGGTCTGGGGGAAGTCACCAGCTCTCCGTGGGTGTCTGCGTGCCCCAGCAGACCTGCCAGAATTGGGAGTGGCTCCTGTGGATGCTCAGAGCTGCACAAAATCCAGCTCCCGTAGGAAACACCAACAATGAATGCCTTAAAGACTTCTTTATGGAGATTCTTTTCAGGTAGCCTTTTGTGTAGAAATACTTCTAAAATATTGCAGAGGCTTTCTTGCATAAAATGTTCGACATACTGGTATTCACCTTGTTGCCCGTGGGAATTGCTCTTTAGTATCCAAGAGCTCTTCATGAGTAGATCTATGGCTGTGTTCCTGTCTCCTCCCATGAGCATTCGTGTCTTTTCTCAGCTGTTAACAACTTGGTTTACTCCAAGGAGATTAGGAGCAAGGCCTTAGGAACGATAAATGCTACTGAAAATAACGGGGGACAACTAAGAAGACGGGCCCAGCAGAAAATACCTATTTTGCTGTGATTTGGTTCTACTGAGGGATACTTTCTTGTGGATAAGAATAACAAGTCATCACCTTTTCCAGATTATAGGAAAGCATAATAGCTGCACTCTTCTCAGTCACTTCTGAGTATCTGCTCTTTGCTTTTTTTCCAAATGAGTTCCTTGTAAAAATGTCACATTGCAGTGCTGCTCAAAGGCTACTTAATAGCCTTCTTTTCATAACAGAGCCGTGTATTCCCTGACATCTGAGGTTTCTTTAATCAGCTCTGAAGATGGCCTGTCTTTCACATTGTTTTTCTTTCTAAATTAGAAAGAAACGCACAAAAACCCTCTAATCTGTGTATTTCTCATTTGGCTTGGTGAAATAACTAGCTTTGGGAGCAACATTTTAATTGCTGAGATTCTTCTGTTGCCTAAAATATTACTAAAGATAAAGCATTTGCCCAAGTCATGTTTTTAAGAACTACTTATAAAACTAAGCATCTTATTCACTGTGTTCAAACTAACAAGGCACCAAACATGTCATTATAAACTTCTTGTTCATGATATGGAACATTTTCAGGCTTGAACTGGTTTTAGTGCCATTTTTCAAACAAGTGAAATACAATCTGTAAGAAAACAGAATGTTCATCTTCGTGGAAAATGTAATATTTCACAGTGTTTCACTCCAAACTGGGATAAAAATGTAAAATCAGAATTGTATTTATGCTGAAGTACTATGATTTTTTAATATTGGAACACTTAATATTTTATATAAGGACATTACCAAGTATTATATATAAAAAATACTCTATCATATTCAAACTGATACTCTAGCATTAATGTCTAGAGTGAATCAAAATGATAGTTGAATTAAGAATTCTATCTCATAAAAATGAGACATTTTTCTCCATTTGTACTTAACTAAATGTAATCAGTTTAAATAAATTTTATGTTAAAAATGGAGAAACATGTTTTACTAACACTTAAAAATGAATAAAGCTATAGTTAGTAGTTGTTTAACCAAAAACCTTTCTGATCAATTTTAAAATACAATGATCACTGGAATACCTGCTCAGCTGCAAGTTTCAAAATATATTTTGAACTATGAATTGCAATAGGCCACAATTTTCCATGTGGACAATTTAAAATGGTGTGACTATACCTCTCCATTTCCAAAGGGGCAGGTAAGGACAATAACTGTATTTAACATTGCTTCATGGAGCCATGTAAGCACTGTTGAATGTGTTGAACTGATTTGAACTGATTTTAAAGAAAAGTCAGGTTGTTTTCCTTCCCTCCACAAGTATATCTGCTTTCTAGAGCTCTGGAAGGCACAACACTGCAGCTCCAGTACATATGTCCTATAAAAACCCCCAGAAACACCAAGCCCGGGAGCTGCGATGTATAGATGCATCCCATGACAGTTTGTTGGAGCAGCGCACAAAAAGCAGGATAGAGCAGGATAGTACAGCAGGATCAATGAATCTTTGCAGATTCTGCTATTCTCCAGTACAAAGTGCAAGAACAGCAACACCTACAAAGTTTGCTTGAGTTACAGCAGCAAAACAGGATCAGCAGCAAAATAGACTCACTACTCCTGCAAACTGTGATGAAATTCTCTCCATGGATCCTTACAAGAGATTCCGTGTTCACGCCCCAGAAAAATGAATGAGATAGTATCAGTAGTCTCAAATACTAAAAATAACCTCATTGACCCAAATTATATATTCCATTTTAATTTTCCCTTTTAAAATTAATTATTTTTAGTAATGATTTTTAAAATTTTCCTGCAAGCATGAAGGTTGTAAAAATAAAAATATTATAAATATTTTTTACTTAGCTGTTGTATTTATGTTTATGAACAGGTGGTATTCTATATGTGCCATAATTTAAAGAGTTACTAGGTTGCTACCAGACCGGCTCCATTCTGCTAGGTATGAAAAAGAAGATAGAAAGCAAGATCCTCATGGGTCGGTCTGGGTTTTGCAAGTTCTATACCCCAAAAGTATTGTAAGTTTGAGGGGAAAGGATGATGGAAATTGCAAAGGTCATAAGGATGTTTGGTCTGTAGAATGAAAAATGTCACAATTCCTAAAAGGCAGGAAATCTTTACGCTTATAAAGAATTCACTCACACTGGAAAAGAAGAATACAGACTCAGCAGCACCTCTTCTGTGACATACTCTAGCCTAAAAATGAACTTTGGTTTGGCAGAGAGCTGCAGGAAAATTGTGGTACAGAGGTGAGAGGGGGAATAGGCAGCAGGCAGGGAAAAGCAGAGGCAAATATATATGTTATATTTATTATATTCTATATATTTATTATATTCTATTTCAAAAATAACCTAATACCGCCCCTTATCTGGTGTATAGCATTGGGTGGGATCTGTGGGCACCCTCAGGGCTTGAAATTGCTATTTCCTAGCTATTTGAGTTCTTTTTCAGTCTGCCGTTTCTTCATATTTCTAACATAAAGCGTTTAACCCTGTGCAGCTATGGGAACCTGGTTCTCAATGAGCAATGAATAGGTTCCTAAATTTTTAATAGGTTTGTTACTTCAGGGAGGGTTGTATATGCATTTCCATACTAAAGGACCTATCAGAAGTACTGGGAGTTAAAGCATAGCAAGTAAGACCAAAGTAGGCGCTGAATGGACAGGCTTCTCTAAAGGACATCTTTTTCTTGCTGAAGCATCAGATCATATCAGCTTCTGTTCTGGCTTGTGGTAAGGCACTATTAAACCATATTGGCAGTATAAAGGACTTCAGTATTATTTGGAATAGATCCCATAGCTCTTTAAAAGAATCATTCTATAACAACAATGCTGTATTTCTTCCACCCTCTACTCAACTCCAGAGCCAAGGCATTTGTTGCATGATGCTCTCTAGCTCATTCTGCGATCAGCAATGCAGAGACATTACAGCAATCAGATGTAATCTGCTTTACCACCAGCAAAGCAGTTGCCAGGAAAATTTCAAATCACCATGATTTTTATACTAATTCAGTGAAAGCGTACGTGGTATTTAAAACACGTCTTGATTTTCAGTCCCAGTTGTATTTTCAAGCATAAAATTTGAGTGGATTACTTAGCAATTTTGTTTTATTGAGCAAGCGCGTACTTTGCACAAATGCTGAAGGTTGAGTGTGAAGCATCAAGGCAGCATTTTCAGCAATGAAATTTTGCAGCCAGGCACGTTTAGCCAAAAGCCAAACTTTTAAGCTGATTTTCACTACATGTTGAATTGGTAGACAATTACCTGTGGCCAAAGAGAAAACTTTGATCATTGAGCCGTATATCTAAAATATCTAATGACCTTCAGTGTGCCAATACAACCGCTTGTACTGTATTCACACGACTCCCTCTGGTGGCAAACTTCTCCATCCCAGGTGCGGGATAGCATCTTCCCTCTTTTTTACTGATGCTACACATGGGTCAGTGCCTCGCTGGTGGATTCTCAGCTCACCCAGGCAGTGGAAATGCTATTAAAGCTTTTGTTCTACCTCTTTTTCTTACTTTAGTCAATTGACTAAACAAACTACTGTTAAATCTGCATAATACTGAAAAGACCACAGAAAAATGTTAATTTAAGTAAATATTTTGTAAAATAAATAATATTTCTGGTTTTCATACTTTCCTTTCACCACTATATAAACACCTCATAAATGGTCCGGATTTGCATCAGGGCAGGCTGCTGAGGCAAAGTGCGGCATCACAAATCTAAAAATAGGGATCTGTGGCCTAAAGGAGGCAAGTGCTTTACCCACTTTCACATGCCAAATGCATGTTGGGAAAATTAAACCTGGATTTTCTCCTTACTTAGGGCAATTTACACCACCTGGTTATATAAAGGCGCGACCTTAATGCCTACTAATTCACTTTTACTTCCAAGGGTTTTCTTTTCCCACTGCTGGCGAGAGCATCACCTATCTGCTGCCATGCTCGCCAGACCATCCCTCACTACCTGCTGCCTAGACGTGTAGCTGCAGAGCCTGACAGTCTCTGTGTGACCAAAACCCTGTCAAAGCCGGTAGGAATTTGACACCAGAAGACCCATCATGGTCTGATCACCCAACTTCATGAAAACCGATTGTTACCAAAATTATCTTACACAGTTAAGGCACTTTAAAGTGACTGAACTCCTTTATAAACATTGCGCTGCAACTTTTTTTCACTTACCACTTTGTCCTTTCTTGTGCACATCTGATCTCCCTTTCATCAAGAAATGCCATCATGGCTAAAATATCAAGAGAAATTACAGATTTTTTAAAAAAAGTAATCATCATCAAATTCACTAGCTGAAAGGAAGACAAAAATATTTCTGTTTATCCTGCTGTCAAGTCATCTGTGTTTTATTTGTTACATTACACAGATTAGTAAGATGGATTTTCACAAGGGCACTGTGTTGGTAAGTCACACTCCGTACCCACACCAAACATGTAACTCCTTCTCTCGTCATGAATAAATCATCTTAGCTGAGTACATGAGGATGATGTGCAAAAGCAGCACGACTGGCCCAAAAGGTAGAAGGACACCGTGGTATGTCTGAGGAATGAAAGGAGAATGGGATATGAAGCACTGTAATGCATGGTAAAGTAACGGTGATCAAAACAGCAGTCTGCCATTAAAGAATAGCGTGCATTACTGGCAGACTGGGAGACTAAGGAGGTCTCTTATGTCACCTCTGCTAAACAGGATCTTACTATTTTTAGCATTTTAATTCAGGTTAGAATTCAGGTCTCCATTTCAGACACACACGCCTCCCTGCCTATATATACATACACAATATATGTGACATAATTTTCCATTGCCTCGAATGGAAATTTTTATTCAGCGATTTCTTGTTCCAAGGCTGTTCTTCTGAAGAAGGGTAGTTCCAGTTACATGGTCCTAGTGAATTCACTATGACTAAGGCTCTGGCCTTTATCCTGTAAGCACCTATGCATGGGCTTTTTATGCTGGAATCAGATTTTTCTAGATGAATCAGACCTATTGCAGCTCCCGCGGAACAGAGGGACGCCTGCCCCGGGTAATGTGGAATCAGAATGATGGTGCAAATGGAACCTGAACACATCAGTCCTGTCCCTGCCTGACAAAGAAGAATAAACCCTTGCAACATTTCTTGCCCTGTTTAGTTTTGCCCCGTATTACAGCTTCTTAGAGTAGACTGACAATGAGAATACAAAAGAATGAGGCATGCCAACTATAAAGATTCATCAACACCAGAGGCCATTCCCATCCCAATGTCATAACCATCTGGTTGCATTTCTCCTTCCTGAGTTTTTTTTCTCTGCCCAAGTGAATCTCCTTTTTCTAGCTGCAGACTGGGTCAACTACAGCTGGTGGCAGAGCTACGTACACCAGCTGAAGACCAGAGCGCTCTCCTGCTGCAGGGACAGAGTGGATCCAAACACCTAGAGGCTCAGGAAAGGGTAGAAATCAGAGATTCCTGTTGCTGGGTAAGTGCTCCCAAACGTTAGCTGTACATACAACCACGTCGCCTAATGAATTAAACAGCAATATTGTCTGCAAAGACTGGATTTTGTCTCAAGCATTCAATACTGGGGAGCCCTAAACTGAACTACTCTGTGCAGTGTTGAGTTATTGGCACCACCCTCTGTGAATGACACGAACCAAACAGGGAAAACGCAATAGCAATGAGAATGATGCGAGGGCTAAAATCCAGAACTTACAAGGAAGGTTATGGAAGAGTTAGGGTTGTTGGGTGGAGGTCATGATCAGAAACTTGAGTAAGTCAAAGGCTGACTGCTGCTGTTATCCACATCTGTGGTGATAAGACAAGAAATAGTAGCCTTTAATCAAAGACAGGATAGTGAGGCTACATATTAAGACACATTTTATTGCAGCAAGGTAATTATGCACTAGAACAGCTCACCTGGGGACACAGTAGATTCTCCATCACCAGAAGTCTTGAACAACAGGTTGGATGCAGTTACAAACTCATCCAGCCTGGGGCTAGCACAGATTTGGATGACCTCAAGCTCTTACTTTTAGTGCTATCTTTCCAGGTGTTGGGATTCTCTGAGCATACATAAGGGGTGAACCTCTGAGGTGGAAAGGCATCAAACTCTGGATTGCAATAGGTGTTCATCAGGAAATAGGTTCTGCACATGCCCGAGTGAAGTAGTTGCTTGTATTTAGGTGTCTGAGGAACTTTCAGACTGACGTTGCAAACTACTCCAGGATAAGGCAAGGGCAGAGATGCTCTCTGCAAAGATGTATTGGACACAAAGTTTACAGCTCAGCACAGTAATATCCATTCACAGCATATTGGCACGTGACAAGCAGGGAATTTTAGACTTCAATGAAGCATGACTAGCTAATAATAACAATTGCATAGTTTAATTATGGATGTATATTTGCATAGGATCCTCAGGACCAGTGAGGTCAAGAACCCAACAAATTTTCCCAGCTTTGAGGTACAATCATGCAGTTACATATGCCAAGATATATAGTTAACTCGACAGATAATGCCTTACCCAAGCAGCAAATGTGTACAGCTCAGTTTTAAATGCGGTATATAATTCAGGCACAAACCCTTCTCCGTATCTGAGTAATACAAAGAATCCACAGTCTCTGTTCCACCTTTTCTTCCTGCTCTGCTTCTCTAGTAACCAGTCCAGCGTTTACCCTGACTGTTTCAGAGGAAGCTCCTCTCCTAAATTCTCCCTGAGTTTAACTGTCTGAATGAACAGAAATCATAACTGTTTACTGTCTTTATCATGACCTCGTTAAATATCCCTGTTTTTAAGTACAGCATACATTGATGGTGCATCCTTAGCTAAAAAGACAGTATCAGGGATTACATACACTTAACCAACCATCAAGGGATAGTGTAAGCATAGATTCATGGTCCGATTTATCTGGGCTTTTATGTACACTACTCCCTGTGCCATCAGCTGTCGACACACTCTTGGGTAAAAGTACTTATTAGTGGATCTAATTTTTTGTACAGAAACACATACGGGCACACCATATAACTAACGGTAATGAAGGCACATGGAATATCATTTGGATGATACCCTTGTTCTTCTGTGATTTTATTCATCAAAAAAGTCATGTGGAATGGATATTAACATTGCTCATGTATTTTCTTACAGCGTTCTTACAGCGTTCATTAACTGGCGGTGTCGAACAAAGAGGCACTAAAGAAGCCCTGCGGCGTCCAACTGAACAGCGCAGCCAGGAAGAAGAGTCTGACTCCTCTCCCTGTGAGAGGTCCCTCTCGCCACCTCCGAGGAGTCGCGCAGCAGCGTTAGCTGGAGCACGTGCGGGACGAAATACTCCCTGCTTTCAACTGAAGGGAAACAAAGCAGTGCCTCAAAGAACAGACAAATAACCATTCAAACCTGTGATATAAAGAAAGTAATTTAAATGAGAGAGGGACGGACTGAGCAGGAAATAAAAAGGAGATGGTGTTACACTGCAGCTGTTCCACTCACTGTGTGCTGGAAGCCTGTACAAAGAAAAATGCTTATTTCTGGGTCTAAAGCACTAGCCTTGTCGCGTTACACCCCGGCCACTATTTCTAGTCCCAAGCCCATCTCACCTCACACCCTTCTCCTTCTCTTTCTCTTGCTGTTCCCTCAGCTGTGAGCTGCCAACGCCCGGCAGGGAGAGGTCCGGAGGCATGACGGCAGACGGCCAAGGGGAAGGGTCTCACTGTAGGTTTGTGGGCAGTGGGGACAAGGGTACTTGTCAAGACTCTGGCTTTGTTCAGTCCCTTTTGCCGAGATCCTAGTCCCCGGGAATGCTGCAGGCTGGCACCAGGATGCTGGCTTCCCTCCCTGGGTCCTCTTTGCTGCCGGGTTTTTAACTCCATGGGCTCCACCACTTATCCTGCACACACAGCTGTGGGTCACGGTCACGCGTGGGTGGGTGCTGGAGTGCCAGAGCAGAGCAAAACTTCTTCTCATTAAAGTCTGTGGTCATTCCTACTAATGTAGCAATGTTATTGAGACACGCAGCAGAGGGTGATTTATCGACGTATTGCAAAAGCATGTACTTTTGCTAACAGGTAGTTAAACAATTAAAGGCAATGTTTTCATTCCTGTAAACTTGCTCATTGGCTCTAGGAGAAACCATGAGTACAGAGAGGAGAAGGCTTCAACCACCTTTTTTTTTCTTTATAAAAGGTCCCATAAATAGTTTGTCATGTTTGCAGGAGCATACCTATGTGCAGGTTGCTTCTGGGAATAGTCTTTTCTTGTTTTTCTCATCAGATAGGAGCAAAATTTGCTTCCCATATGTATGTTTTTCCATCTACCAGTGTAACATCCTTCCCTAAGGTACTTCTGAATTATCCTTTTTTGGTCTTCTTTTCTCTGTTTTTCTGCAGTCACTGGATATTTTTTTTTTTCCTTTTCACTTACTGCAATATTTTTCATGTACATTTTTAATCCACTTCTTCTTAAACTCCTTGGTGATTTAATGAAATTCACGTGTCTTTGATTTCATTCCAGAATCCTGGCCTAAAACATATTTCCTATCCTCTCTTTGATGTTTTGCTGTAGGAGAATGTTCTTTAGATGGACTATTCTTAAATGGCACCCTCTGTGGAGACTCTGTTCCTTTCCATAAGTACATTTTAAGCTACATCTTAATAGCACACTCTACTATTCACCTTTAATGTCACCCTGCTTATCACATCAAAGTAATGTTCATCAGTAGCGCTTCACTGAGGTGTAATGAACAGTATATCTGACAAACACCTGATGATTCGCATGTGAGTACGCTTCAGTGTGGTTTCTCCTGAAATCACACCCGATCTGAAACAGAACTAACTTCACTTATTTACAAGTAAGCAAACTTGGCTCCAGGCTGAAATAACAAGATCTCTTACCAATTTTCTAGCAAAAGGATTAAAACTCTTCAGAGCAGCCTATGGGGAGATAGCCTCCTGGTTCCTTCACAGTCTTCATGAAGCCTGGAGAGAACCGAGCTCCTCCCAAAGCCTTGTAGACCAGCTCCTGGGTGGGAACGGCCAGGTGGAGCAGCCGTATTGGTGCTGCTTCTCCAAGCACAGGTCATATGGGCCCCTGCGCACTACTCGTGTGGTTATCCTCCTCTCTGCTGGTGTCTCATTATTTTTCAATCATAGGAAGGTCAGATATTTCAGATTAGAGTCTCACTGGAGATGACTAAGTGCTTCCATAACATATGCATCCCTCAGTAGCCTGCTACCACTGTAATTCGGGCTCTTTCAGCCCTAAAGACTTATTCTGAAATAGTCTTTTCCCCAGGCAAGCACCTCCTCAGTTGAAGAGTTCAGAGCACCCGGGCAAGGGCAGACCGCTCAGCGCTGCTCCAAAGGCACCTTCAGGGCTAATTTGTTTGACGTTGTTTTGCTTACGCTTCCTGCTGCAAATCAAGACGACACTCAGGAAATTAATATATAAAGCCCCTTTATTGCACCACTACATCCTGCTAGCAGTTCAGAGACCAGCTGTGAACACTTGCTTGCCAAAGCCTCCTATTGACTTCGTGAAAGCATGGAGCGCTTAATCGGACCATACGGAGACAGTTTTTTAACCTTTTTTCCCCACACCTTCCCATTTTTCCCACCCCCAGTACTGCTGGCCTTGGCTTTTCATAATCCAGCAGAGATGCACTCTCCTTAGAAGGACAGGGCATATCCATCAAAATCTGCCCCATTTGAAGCCGTTCAAGAAGCAGCACACAAGAAATGAGGTTTTGTACTGTGGTTTTCAGTGAATAAATAAACATCAGAAAGGTGTCATGAGGGCACTGCACTAAATACTGAATGTTTTGAGGGGGGCAGTAGATAGATATTTTCTTTAACAGAACATTTTCTGTGCACTTTGAGTGGAATACACTTATTGGTAGAGATAATTTTTCAAAAATAATTACTATTGGAGCTGTTCATAGTATTAGTTTTCATAAATTCATCCAGTTATAATTAATATGTGCCTTTCAAGGACCTAAAAGGGAAGGCATTCAATATTTCTTGTCTCTAATTTTAGTATGATCTGATTTTCCTCTGGTTGCCTTTCCAAACACCTGGGGCCAGCCATATGAGTAAATTAGATTGTGCTAAAATGCATATTAATGAAGCTCAAGCAATGGTTCCCTAAAGGGACAGTAAAACTATATATAGCTCCTTTTTTTCCCCTCTCTTGGTTAATGTGCCTTTCAACACATTTAGATCCTGGTAAAATCACGCCATTTTGGAATAGCCAAAAAATACTGAGAAACTGTTAAAACAAAAACTCAGAAGCACATTTATTTTAAGTGTATAAATAACCAGTCCTTTTAGTACTTGCATTTTAAAATTATTTCGTATTAAAAATGGATTTTCTTTCAACTGATTTATCCTATGAGAAAAAATTAATATCAAGATATTTGGGGTAGAAAGAAGTGGCATATTTGTTAATCGCCTACAGTGATCTCTGCATTTCCTCTTCATAAAAAAACGCAGTGCTCTTTATAACGGATAGCAGTGGAGGGTGACAACCAATTATAATGCGTGACCCTCAGTATACAGAAAGAAAAGGAAGGGTTTTGGAAAAGAACGTTGGCATAAATCCCAGTTCCTCAGGGAAGTGCTGTGGTGTTATCTGGGACTGCCTACAGCAGCATTTCAGTCCGGGCCAGGAGGGTGGTTTTTAAGTGAATCACCACTGACAGTGCCTTGGTTCACACCACAAAGTGGTCATGGAGCACACGCACCGGGTTCATTCAGAAGAAACTGAACTGGAAGACAGACTCCAGAGGCACGTTTAAAGTGCGCCCACTGCTAACAAGCTCTCAGCTCATAGAAAGACACTAGATGAAAGTCCAAACTGGAAACCACTTAAATGTGTGGGCACTGGGTCCTCAACACCACCACTTTTAAACTAGATGGATGCAGAGGAGACTGCTTGGATGACTAGGGAAGCCCAGCTTATCATACCAGAAAAAATTAGTTTGGTAATTAATTAGACCAAAGGCTTAGGGAGGATGTGACTCAGTGATAAACAACAGGAAGGGATAAGAACTACTAAGTCACAAAACAAACTGACATAAAAACAAGTGAGCATTAATTGTTCATATCCTAGAAATTAGAAGGAAGTTCTAAACATGGATCTAAGGTTTAGAAGGAAGATCTAAACAAAACTGGACTTTTGGAACAACCTTTCAGCTGGAATATCATGGCTTAAGGGAGCTCCAAATGCTTTTAAAATGTAGTTTATGGACGGAATTGTATAATCCGGCTGCTTTTACGTGTAGGGAGCAGAATCTGACAGTTTAATCTGTCAGAAAACGATGTTTCATTCTTAAGGATTTTCAAAGCACTGATGTAAGTTCTCCATATTATTACAATCAAACCACATTTTAAACAGTTTCAAGTAATTTTAAAGTGCCTTCAAGCATAAAAAGAGGGGGAAAATATACAGATGACTTCTCACTGTAAAAAAAAATTGAGCAAATATTTAGGGTGAGGAATAATGTCTTTGTTAAACTGAAGAGCTGGATGGAAATACTGAAAGAGCCATATTTGTTACTTGTCTACAGTGATCTCTGCATTTCTCTCTTCATAAACACTGTAGTGCTCATTATAATGGGTAACAATTACAAACGTATTTACAAACAATACAATGGTTGTGCAATTGCAGCTCGTGGATCTACAAACCAGTTAGCAGTCCTGCCTATTTATGCATTTATTTTTATTGCACAGTGTAAGGAGTATCAGAAGAGGCAATCAAGAGCAGGGACACTCAGAACCAGTGGCCACTTGACCAAGCGTTGCCCATCAGCCAGGGGTTTTGCCATGCATGATTTTCAATTAGAAAGAGGAGATGCAGATTCAGGAAGCATTCATGTAGTTATTCAGGTTTTCATTTATTTCTGACCACCCCTTCAGAGTCAACAATTGAAAATACAGGATGAGAGCGCTCTCTGTATTTAATGAAAATTTACTTTCTCCATTCTCATTTTCTCTCCCAGTGAAATGAAATTTTTAAGCATGCCAAAGCCTTACTTGTTAGTTTAAAAACGGCATTCATTTTCACAACTATTGAAGTTTCATTCTGAGTGTTTTATTATTCCTATTATTGGCTCCCTTTCCCCACTACCTGTGCTACGATTCCTTCTCTATACCCGAATACCCACCCTCTTGCTCTTCCCTTCAAAGACAATCCCGGCCTCCCGTCCAGAATCATCCCTTTGCCACCATGGGCAATGTTTGGAGCCTGTTGGTTTCCAGCACCAAGAACTGCAGGAATGACTATCCCTGCTACCTGCCTCCCTACTCCTTCCTTGCTGCCACTCATCCCTAGAAGCAGGCAAAACCCGTCTGTCTTCTCCTGAGGCTGAGCAACAGTTCTTGAGGTAGGATATCCTGGTAGGAAGCGATCAATTGCTCTGGGCACCCAGGACATTGACTAAGCTTGACTCTCTTATGTGCTATCCATCCTTGATGTGGATAAATCTGGAACATTGGTTCCTCCAAGAAGTAAAGGTTTTGTGAAGGTGTTTGGGTTGATCATGAGAAAATGGGCAGCCAGCTGGGAGAATGAAGGTCACCCATATGCAGGTGCACAGACAAAGGATGGTCTCATTCAGAAGCCGTCCATGGGTGTTACAAAGGAAGATCTGTGATTTCAGTATGTTCTCCTAGGAAAGGAACATTAATTCAGGGCTCCCACAGAGTTTCCTGAGGCCTCTGCTTTTATTCTGTAACCATAGGATGGTTCAATTAGGGTCTAAAAAATTAAAATGCCAAACATTAAGTTAGTGCATAGATTAATAAATGCAGAATTAAAAGCCAAAGAGAGAACGGTGAGAAAGCAAGATGTGGCTAGGATATTCTGACTACATCAGACTGTTTTTATATAAAAGTAATTCCAGGTCAGTTAAATTGCTTTTAGAAAAATTAAATCTTCTGCATAAAATATGCAAGACCTTTAACTTTTCATCTTTTATGTTTTAATTGTATGCTAAAACAGTATTTTGTTAAAGTAATTTTGTGCATTTAACTTTGAAGCAGTTTTCAAAAGTCAATGACATGGTTTTAAAATATAGCACATCAAATGATATTTCCATCAACATACAGCAGTTGCCATAAACAGCCTTAATTTCCAGTCTAAATTACTGATCTAAATATATTCAGACAAATTAATGCAATGGAAAATTATAGAATCCAAACTGTATATTTTATTGCAACATGTTTCACTTGCATCTCATCTGCTGTTCATACAAGATTACTTCAAGTTTACTAATTTTTTTCCCCCTTTTCATACTCAAATTGAGAGGAAGACGTCTCCAAATGTTCATAACTGAGTTGAAAAACATATTTTGGACTAATCTGTTCACTGGAATATTATTTCCTATATATAATGCATTGTAACTTCATTTTGCCTGTTACCACTGTGTTCAGCTGCTCAAGACTTCAAGTAAGTGAATAATAAGTAAAATTGGCCTTTCAGGTTACGTGTGGGGCGTTTTTGAAGCAGCCAGCCCTTCAAAGAGCACTGAGGTGCAAATAATTACCAGTGCACGTGCGGTTTTGTTTCACAGCCTGTCTCCTGATGACAGCTTCGTAATTGGTTTTGGAGTGACACATGGCGCAGGCAGTCTGAACCGGGATGCTACTGAGACTGATTTCATTGAGAAAGGGTTGTATTCATTGAGGACAGGATTTCTAATAGCAAAAAAAAAGTCTTAGCTAATGATATACCACTAATCTTCTCAGGTTGGGACAATAGAAAGTAGATTAGCTCCCACGGCAAGTGTTAATGCTGAAAATCAAAAGCGGTGAGTGATGAAATTTATTTCATAGTCCTCAAGAAGAAAAGGCTTCTACTTTACTACAAATTAAGACCTGGTTTCTGTGAGACAGCAGACTGTCCTCTCACTCTCCAGACTATTTTAAAATTGAGTCTTTTTCTCTTCTTTTAGACATTTTAGCTTACTATGAACAAAAAACCTTAATCATTCAGTATGTCACCTGTTTGACAGGAGGAAACGAGGAACGATTACTGTGTCTGTGGATTTCACACGGAGATGGGGAAGACAATAAAAAATGAAGTGAGTTTTTTTTATAAGGGAATATGAAAAGAAAACATTTATGAGCAGCAGAAGAAATGGCTGGCTGATTTTTTTTTTTGTCTCACAACTGAATTGAGTTAGCCTCACCTTCTTTCTATTACTTCTTAAATCTCTCACTTGTCGCACTTTGATATGGTGCAGGGTGCTGGCCATGGGAATAGGTACCAACAGACTGAGGACCTTCTGCCACCGCATGTCCACGTGAGCCGAGGAGAACTGCTCTGTTCATCCCAGGGAGGAGAAGGGTTTGGGAGCAACACGTGTTGTGTGCTGGCCCCTCGTAGGAACTCAACATCCTTAAACATCATTAAATTGATTGTCTTGCCAGGTGTGGCTAATGCTGGTCCAACATATCAAAAGCTGATCAAGGGGAGCTGGGGTAAACAGCATCATAAGAACTGGAACAAAAATACAGAAACAAATGGATTAAAATTACATATAGTAAAGAGAAGTCAATTACAAAAATAGCTGAGTAGTGCAAAATCAGCTGGCTCTTCCACATCTCCTGTCTCTTCCACATCACTTCTGCCTCTTTTTCCATTCACCTCATGGTCCCTTCACCTGATGAAAACACTCACTCTTTGTGTCGCGTCTGATATTAAGCAGGAAGAATTTGGAAAATCCCACCTGTGACTTGTCAGGACCACATGCCTCCACGCATCCAGATTTGCCCTGAGCACAAGCTGAAATTTGGGGTTCTCAGAACCTCAGAAAGTTGCCATCAATGACTTCAAGTGGAGAATTACTTACCAAAGGTTGGCTGTCTGCAATCTGTCGGAGCAGTGAATATATAGCAAATTGGGAGCCATTATCTTGGAACACAGATAACATTATTCACTGTCCCCATCGGATGTGTGATTTATCACAGAAAACCAGAAGAGCAACTGCCGCCAGCACACAGGTCAACCATAGGCACACAAGACTCATATGTGCAGGCAGAGAGGGTCCCCCAGCCCCACGTGTACAAAAGCTCCTTTTCCAGCTGCCTTGCAATTGCAAAAGTACAGGGAACACCAGGTCCCACGTTTTTCATGCAGTACATGAGATTCAAACATGTAGTAAAAAAAAAATCTTACCTTTTCTCTGACACCAGGCAAACCTAGTGGCAGCTGCTCTGCCTTGCAGGCCCTCTCAGACCAGCGCCCAGAGCTTGAACTTTGCAGATGTGGGTCTTGAGGTGGCACTGAAAGATGTACTGGTGCAGGCATGGCATTGAGAAGGTCCAAGTCAAAATTCCAGCCACAGCCTGTGCATCCAGCATCTGATAAGGTGTAAAAGAGAATGATTTTGGAGTCAGAGACTAAGGAATGAAGTCAGAGATGGCTGCTAACAGGATGGAAGGGGAGCAGGGCCTCGGGCAGTAGCAGAAACCACGAAGAAACAACAGAAGGAGCAGAAACAACGAAGACAGCAGAGGGTGGTAGCAGAGGTAGCACAGAGCCAGGGCTGGGGGTCCTGCACTGGCTGAGGGGGGCCAGCACACCCCTAGGTCCCATGTGCACTACAGCTACAACAGGGACGGTTTTGGTATGTGTGAGATGTATGAAACCAGCCCACACATCTCTCCTCTGGGGTGCACTGGTTTGGCTAGCAGCAGCACCCAGGGATAGACAGGACAGGGCTTCACGACCACGGAGAGGTCCAACACGCAACAAGCTCAGTGTAACAAGGGCCCTGACAAGAGCTATAGAAGGTCTCATCAGCTGCACTTGTCCTATGCTTCATGTGCACTTTTGAGGGCAGAAACCTCCTAATCACAGGCTCCGGGAAATGAATGCCCCATAGACTCAAGGCCCCAATTTAAACACCAGCCATGCCAGTGGAGATGACACTGAATGTGTTTTAACTGTAATTTCCTTAGAAAGAAAAATTGGCCATGGAGAAAAATAGAACTGGGTTTAAGCCTGAAGAAACAGTTTAAAAAAATTTTCACAGTGTCTGTTTCCAGAGTGATAAGGCCTGAAGTGAATACTAAGGGAAGGTAGGCAGAGAGGCTCTTGCTTGTACTTATTCCTCTAACACCCAAGGGTAGCTAACTTTCTTAGGGACCAAGTCGGAAGGTTAGAAGCGGAAAAGCATTGAGGGGACACACTTGCGGGGAGGAGAGGACAGGACAGGTGACACAGAATTGACCAACAGGGTATTTCATCCCATCTGCCTCATGCTCATTATAAAAGCTGAGGGATCAAAGGGTCAGCCCTCTTTCTTTAGTGGCTGGTGTCCAAGGAGGCCTCTGTCTGTTCATCTGCCTTTGATCCCAATCCATGTGTTCCTGAATCCAGATCCAGAATCCAGTTCCCATCCATCATGGAGTCCAGTCTGGGACTTTCCCAGTGCCTGCCGGTGATGTGANTCAATCCATAAGTTCTCTCTTTCTTTCATTCTTCCTCCTCTCCTCTGAAGGGAGAGAGGTTAAAGAGAGGATCTGTTGTTTATTTGGTGGCCAGCCCAACCCAAACCACTACTGTTCTATTCAGGGTTTGCAAGAAGTCATAAAAGCAGATACAGAAGTGATGTACAGCAGCCACCAGCAGGATGCCATCCCAGATAAAGTGCTCCAGCATGGTTTTTCCTCTTATGAAGGTGAAATAAATTTAACAGAAGCTCTCAAATACAAAACATATTTGCCCCAAAGCTTCGTAATGAAAACAAGCTTGAAAATGGTAATCAGGCTAAACCACTGCTCAAGTACAGCAACTTTCCTGCCTCTCTCCTTCCTGTCTCCCTACCTTTACTCAAAAATATTTTCCTGGAAAAAATGATCAGTTCCTGTAGTTACTCCTGAAGACTGTTGTATGCAGGTTTTGGCGAAGTAAGGGAGAAGACATTAGAGCCACTAAATATTTGAATTAGTCACAGCAGGTCAATTACTACAAAGATTTTCTGCTCTAGTTGCTTGCAGAGAGATGTGCACTTCTTAAAATCCCAGCTATTTTCCGTTTAATTTATTTACAAAGCAAGACATAACAGTGTAAAAAAATCAATTGAACAAAACAATTTTATTGGAGTTCACATGCTACAACAAGGTGTAGGAGCACAAGACCTCAAGAAAGACAAGCAAGCCGTCCTGTAGCTGCTTTCAAAGACCTCTGCTGTTTGCAGCAATGGAGGCTGAGCGCACCAGCAGTTTAACAGGTTTCCCCCTTGATCAATTATTTAGCCTGTCCTATTATTTTGCTGAAAGTTCTTTTCTTTTTTTATTTAGTACAATCGCTACCTTTAATAAAGGGTGTATCCCTGTACTTCTGCACATTTGAATAGAGCACCATAAACCCCTGCTTTCATATCTCTGTTTCAGTGGTTCCTCTCTACCCTCAATAGTTTGTCAGGCAGGGGAAGGATGAGAAGTCAATACAAGTTCCAGCAGATCAAAGAACAGGATCTGTCAGGCCTCCGCTGCCTCCACCTCCAATATTGTGTTGCAGTCCTCAGGGGCCGAAGCAGAACCTTTCATTTGAGAACTTGCACTGAAGAAGTTACAGAATACCAAAAAATGGATGAAAGCCGAAGAAAGTCTGTAGGCTTGAGATTCGCAGGAATAAAGGAAGAACTGACACCATCACACACAAATGCACTTGCTGTCATTAAAGAGGACATAATAAAAAAGATGTCTGAGGATAATTAGCTAAAACTGTACTGTAATCTTCAGCAGAAAAAAAGATCCTTTACAAAAAATCCCTCCAGAAATCCTGTAGCTCCTGCGGTATTTATTTCTACACATTAATTTTATTTTTTTTCTGTTACTAAAATACTTTATATACACTTTATATGCAATTGATACTTAAATTTTGTTCCATCCTTTATGAGGCTCAGTGGACAGGAGCAATTCAATCAGAAATAAAGAATGATGTGAATAAGCAGCAAGGGAGTGCCTCTTCATTCAGTATACAGAAAAATTAATATCCACAGAAGAGCTATTAAATAGGGCAGATTTTTTTCACTGCTTCGGTGGTAAAGTCACACTGATTTGTACCAAGCAAGTACTATACGCTTGAGAAAGATGGGTGGCAGAGCTGAAATTTGCTAAGAGGGTGCAGGGGAACAAGTGCTCTACTTATTTGTAGTGATAAATCCCATAGTAAACTCCTAACAGCTGTTACTTTACTCACATTAATGATTTCTGCTTTTTGTTTTTTTCAAGAAAAAGGTGATTTTGTCAATAAAATGATACACAAAACACCTACTTTCACACTTGTAGAGAACATGAGTAAGAGATAATAATTAGTCAAACTTATCAGTTTATATCCCTGTTAGAAGGAAATTATCTTACCATTATAATGATCAACAAGTATATAGTCCAGAAAGTCTTTTTTAAAGACCACAGGGCCAACAGTAGCAGAGGGAAACTGGAAAAGCAGAGTAACAGAAGAGCCACACGTACTTGCAAAAGCTGCAAACCAACAGGAGCCCTCGAAGCCCAGACACGGTGCAGGCGGGCGCCCCGGCGTCGAGAGGGCAGGGGCAGAGCAAGCAATGCGCCAGCCACAAGTCACTCACTGCATCCGGATGGCTCCTCTAAGCTCAGCGCTGCCAAATCTGGGATTAAAATATCAGATAGTTACGTGCCACCCTGTTTCATGTCTGGGGTATGAAACAAGGCGTTATAACTGTATGAGCTAAAGCTGGAAAGTAGAAACGGGAGAAGCCCCAGTCTGGGGGGAACCTTTCCAACTTGCTGAGCAGAGATCTAGGTCCGGTCAAAGCACCTGGCTTCTCTGCAAACTCTGAATGGTGAGAAATTGCTGAAACCTAAGCTATTCAAATAGTTTCATCTTCTGATGCACTGCCATTACATATCTTATTTTCAACAGGAAGGTTCTGCATAACGACACCAGCTTTAACTCCTCAATGCAACAGTCTGAAAAGGGAATTTAGAAGGACAGGCTAGGAAAAATCCCCTCCATGGCTCCAACGCAGAGTAGGGTAAAACCACTTTCCCCCAAGGATCCTGAAGCTTTTTGTAACATCGAGGTCACATAACAACGTATTGAACACCACATCTATGCAACACCACATCTCATCTCTCCTCCCTCAAAGGGAGGACCACATTGTCAGTATGTTATAACATGAAGTTTTATAATTAGTTTGAACGGGGAGGAGAAATATGGCCTATTGTTTCTCATCATCTAATCAATGCTTCTGCCAGTTCAGGGCATTAAAATTACAATGTATTTGCCCAGCGCTGTATAAAAGGGTGAGGAAGAAACCAGCAGAAAAAACTTGTACTCTTCAAACTTCTCCATGCTACCCTAGTGTAAATTTCCTATAGTGTGGAAGAGTCCTTATTTGCATAAAATCCACAATAATGCAAGAAATAAATTCAAAAATTGCTGTTCTTAGGCCTAGAAGTAAAAATGGAAAATGGGTATGGGGAGACTGGAAAGGAACTCTTACATGAAATATTTTTTCTCAGAACAGTAAGAGAAATTTAAAATAATATTTGAAATACTCTTACAGTTGCACTTCAGTTTCTCACATATTTTGACATACTAGTTATAGAAAGACATGCTATTTTAATTTAAGCTTGCATATGAAAATTCCTATAAAATATACGGATGTAACATCCTGGTGTGTTACACTGGTTTATAGGATGGCTGGCTTTGTGTACAGTGATGACATCCTATGTGATATTTATATTCTATTAAAGTAGCTGGTAGTAATAATAAAGCCGAGATATATCCTCAGTTTTAAGGTTGTTCAATAACAGTGGTGTTTTAATAACTTCATAATGCATCTACACAGAGATGGTGCGCTGCCAAAGAAAAATGGGTATGACTTTCTTCTGTATCAGCACTGTAAAATTAGGTCTCCTTTTTAATCCTCTTTCTGGGCCATACAAATATAACCTTTATACTTGCTTACAGGTCATTAATAATGACGATTTCCACTTTTCATTTTGTTACTGTAGGGATATATAAACCAGAAAAAAATGTACTTAAGTACATTGTGCACACCAATTTAAAAATGTATGTATTCTTAGTTATGAATATACAGTGCTGATAACACTTCTAAGTAAATTATATATATATTTCCTACTCTACTATTAAAGCTTAGTTTTCATGAACAAGTAATTACTGTAAAATTTTCATTCTTTCATGTTTCCTAACAAGGCTGTGGAAGAATGCAGCCATGCAACCACCTATCAATTTGTAGTAAAAGATACTGCAATGGAAATAAAAAGATACATGTTAAAAGAAAAAAAAAAAACAACAAAAAACGACAACCATAAAAACTCATTCACACAAAACCCCAAATGCAGCTTCATCACTGCAAGGAAGCAATAGCTTTTTCTGACAGTTGAATAGCTGAAACAAAAGTGAGAAAGGAGAACCTGACACCTACAAGTAAGCAAGGGAAGGTACCGTAAGGAAAGATAACTGATCATTACCATGTATTCACAGCTGGCAAAAAAAAAGACTGATTTCACATGAAGATTTCTATTGAACTGAAAGACCCAGTGAAGGTTCAGCTCCGTCCCAGCTAATGGGATCTGTCAGGAGACAGAAACCACACGCAACATTGATTATCTTCCCTGTTAGAGCAGAATTGCTGCTAAGCAGGAAATGACAGAAAATTTCAGTATGGTCCCCAAACCCCCCTTGTGCCTCACACATTCGCAGCGGACTGACACCGAAGAGCCAGTTGCTGCTTTGTGCAGCACAGCTGGATGCGCAGCACAGCAGGATGCTGCTGCACGGGGCTTTTCACACACAGGAGAACAGGAGAGGGTCTGGGTAGCAGGTTTTTCCCCTTGTCAAGGAGGTATCAGCATGGCTTAATCTGTTCTGTACTTCAGCTGGCTGGTGTCAGAGCGCCCTGAAACTTACTGCCTATCTAAAACTGGCCCCTTACGCCCACGCCACTTATAGAGATAACCCAAGTGGGCTGGAGGTAGCCAAGTAGAACAGCTAAGCCACCTCTCCAGAGCCAACAAGGTGTACTCTGTCCGACACTCTCTCTGTTCCCATAAACATACGTATTATTTTAAACTTTTGTTCGTGATGTAGGCTTATAGTTTTACTTCATTTGCAGAAAAACCTTTCACAAGATTTCTGGGATGACTGTCTGAGAGCAAATAAACAATAATTTTAATATTGTAGTACCTCATCTCTTATGTCACACACAAATTATCTCTGGATAATTTTTACGGGACTTAAACGGAACCAACAATATTCATATACTAAAACGTTGATGTATCCCTTTTGAGTTTCATATTACTGCATCTTATGACCTGGAAAAAGTAAGAATTGAGGTTATGTCCTTTTTAGAACAAGGATAAGCAGATATATTATCATTGAAAAGGACTATCCAAAGTGCCCATTACCCATGATATAACATTTAATTTGAATAAAATATATGAGGTTACTTAGCTGCATTACAAACCAGCAACACAGACCCAGAAGTGGGAGAGGCCTGAGCTGAAGATGTATTTGAACACTTGTTTATTAACTGTTGCATGAACAGAACCACTAAACTCCAGCAAACTTGGATTTATATGTCAACAAAAAAAAAAGTATTAGTATTCCAAAAGCTGACTTCAGAAAAGTTTACTATGAGGTGGGTGATGGCTAAAAAAAAATAAATGTTTGAAGTAAGAGTCTGACTGAACAGTCTTCTCCCCATTATTTTTAGCTAGTGAGATATTCTGGAAAACCGGCAGCCGCGAGAATCAACTGCAAAATATGTTAATTCTAAAATGATTTTTTTCTACACAAGCTGAGGGGAATATGAGGTATTAAAGAAATGTTATACTACCTTGTATCAACTAGTCAATCATATTAGGGCACAAAGCAATTTAGGTGATAGGCTGAAAATTGGCCATGGCAGAATGCAGACAAGACCCAATTAAGACAAAAAGCAATTTGAGTTTACTGAATAATCTATAAGAGCCAATAACAAATTACAAAAGCCAGAAAAAATTACAAGTAGGTTTTGTTTTCAGTGCACCATTAGAAGTATTGAAAGAAAAAAAAAAAGCATGTTACCACAACAATTAGTGTGGGGTTACTTCACATTCAGTCTTCAGTGGTGAAGGACAGAAAATGTATTAGCAATTTGAATAGGTTTCTGCATAAAACCAGCTGGTTTTTGTTAAACAGAGGAAAGCCACGGCTCTGGGTTACTGAATCCACAGAAAGACAGACAACATAGCACCTCCTGTTTAGATGCTGGATCATGAGCTGGATTTCTTGCTCTGTTAATGGCCCTGCAGTGGGTGCCCAGGTGGTCTACAGGTGGGCAAAGTCAGGCTGTAGTTTACTGATCAAGCTGGCTTAAGGATTCCTAATTCCAGATCAAAATGCATTAAATGACCCCAAAACAACACATCAGCCAAAAGATCTTACAGGATTTGTGCCAGCAGCCCTCCTGCCCCACTAGGTGCGTCCACGTCCCACCATGCTTCCCCACGCATCATTCCCGCTCGGGGCTTGGGAATGTTGGGTTTCTTCACCTTCTCTTAACTGTTAGCTCCGTGCATCTCCTTTCACCTTCTCCTTTACAGCTGGCACACTGACGTCTTCCAACAAGGAGTGTTTGCACAGGGACCGCTCCTACCAGCAAGAGCTACTGGAGTCCCGCCAGAGCCTGGTCACCTCTGCTCATCACTGGGCATCACCCTGAGCTGCAGGAGGGAGGAAGCGGCTGAGCCGCCAGCGTGCTGGGGGCAAAGCAGCTGTGCTCCAGCCCCTGCCCAGAGCACACCTCTGTCAGGGCAGCACAGATGGCACCTACAGCTCCTTGAGCAACGACAAATGAAGACAAGGTATATTCCAAAGTTGTGACTGAGGCAGGCTCGTGCTGCCCGAGCAGACCAAAGTTTCCTTTTCCCCTGCCACATAGCTTGGAGATACAGGAACTCTTGTCATAAGAGAAATAACTGATATGAATTCCTCCAAGCCAAAGATGAAAGCAAAAAAAAAAAAGTGAATTTTTAACTGGAAGATTTAGGCATGTCCTCACTCATATGTGCCAGCTCTTGTGTATTTTTTCTGAGGCAACTCATCCATGTGCAAGAAACACGGACACTTAAATGAAGGTGAGACTTCTACAAAGCAACTGACCCTGAGGCACTTACCTGCCACAGCTCTCCCCGTCAGAGCATTTAAGAGTTTCATTAATGTATGTATGTGCTCCATCACTATTAACATTAGCAGTTCCAGTCTGAAATGCAGTATCCCGGTTCATCAGACTCCTCCTGTACAAAGCTACAAAAAGCACAATTATAGTATGTATTTTGTTGGCATATACATTTCACAATATTCAAAGTAAACTTTGAGTGCTCGGTGATGCCAGCGGGCAGCTACTGGAATTCCCAAAAGCACTTTGGTGCCTTGGCTGTTAATTGAAAAGATAACTTTACAAGACTGGTTGCAAGTCAAGCTAGGAGCTATTCTCCAGACCTTTATAGAACTTGCACCACCATAGCACAGGCAAACGTTATCTCATCCAGCATAAAGTCTGCAGGCATAAATATAACCCAAAGGGTTCTTTTGAACTTGCAAGGTATTTTCATATTAAATCGGGAAGCTGTACCAGGCTAAAACGTGACCAGAGAGAAAACTGAATGGTCTTTTTTACCTTCACAGTTCTGAAAACAAGTTCTAACAATTTAACTGCTAGGTAATTGCTCTAAGTGAGTAAAGGTGATACTGAGAATACATGGAAAATGATGATTTGTGACAGGATTATCAGTGACTGATTTATCTTTGAGCATACATTAGAGCAGAACTATACCAAAGAACCGAAGCCCTTAATGTTAATGTTTTAGTACCTATTTCTCAAGGGAAAGAAGCCATATTATTATTGCAGTACTTAGTAGAATATTCACTGCAGTTGCTTATTCCATTTCTATTTTAGGTAGGTCTTCCCCTACCAGGAAAAAAAAAAAGGCCAGTAGGAAATGCTTATTAGGGCCAGGGGCTTTTTCATAAGGAATATAACATGTGAAATTAATTGAATCTCTTTCTACTTTGAAATATGTTGCAAACAGATTGTGATTTTCTTCAACACATTATACAAAACTATTCAAGGATTCATTTCAACAATAATTCACATCCTGAACCTCATTAGTAAGTAGTTTGCTGCCAGTAGTCAGTATTAAAAATGAACTGTTTCAATAGATTAGTCATGTTGCTTTGTTGAGCTTTTTTTTTTTTAAACTTGATTGCACTGATGTAAATAAGACAATAAATTTGCCCATGTGAAGACAAGAATTCAGTCCTATGTTTCACCAATATTTTGCAATATTCAGTTAATCTCCATTTTGGCCATCACTCCTACTCGCTAACTTACTTGCTATTCTTGCAGGATGCGAACACCAAAACAGTATGAAAACAGGCCAAACGAGCTTCCTAATAAACAGGGTAGTTAAAGGTTCACCCAATCTTTATTCACTGTAGAGTAAAATTTTTTTTTTTTTCTCCACATTTTTTATTCATTTACATGAACATCGTGGAGGTACCAATGAAGGTATCACTTTCTGTTTGTACAAGTTACTACACAGGGACTGCAGCAGTAGAGAAGGAGGCACAAGGTTTCTCCACTTGCAGGCCAGGGAAGTGTTATCAAAAGCAGAGTGAAGGTTTACAGTTAAAGGCTCAGTGACAAATAAGGTAACTCAACAGAAACAGGAACTCCCCAAGAGCGGGATATTCCACAAAATCGTATTTAGTTTCTCTGCTTTTATACACGTAACTTCTAGAGACCCATACTCTGCTGGATTTTCTTCAGAAGGAGGAAGGGAGCTGCAGTACTTCACCTTCTCTGCTACTGTGCCTTCAAAGAGCCCATTAAGGACACAGAGCTCTGCTTTGACCCCATTGCCTCATTCTCGAAGACGGGTAAACGAAGGTCATATGAGCAGAGTCCCCCTGGATCACAGAGACAGACCTGCCCTATGTCACACTCTGGGAAACTGAACTCTGCAGCTTCTATTATAAATTGCCATTTTGCTCCTTAGAAAGTCACTGCGACCTTACCGGAACAAGCCTCAGCATCTGAAAAGCCACCTCAGATAGCAGAAGACTTACTAGGCTAAGTGAATGCACTGACTGTACAGGAGCTGTTTACAGGGCTGACAGACACATACCCAAAATGTACTGCAGGATTAACTTTTGGCTCCACTTTATATAACTTAAGAGGTAACAGTTTACATGCTCTAGTAGTCATTCAAAACACGTCTCCTCTCTCTAATTTAAAAAGTTCAGGAGAAATAGGAGCTTGCTTAATATTTAATTACCTTTTTTGCATTATCACAAATATCTAGAGCAACCATTCTGTCCTGAAGACTTAACAATCTTCATCTGCCAAAAATTCGCCAGATTTTAACAGTACTCCCTGTAACTATGTAGTACTCTGTACTTCAGGTCAGTCATGAGCTGAAGTTCACAAAGATGAACTGGATGGGGACTTGTAGCAAGCAATTTGTATAACATTTCTCATGTGATTGCTAGAAAAGGGTTCATCTCTGCTCAATAAAGAGCTATGAAGCAAAAAGCAATAAGCAATCTTTTCGTCTTTACTGTTCCTTTCTGGTAGGTTGTTTTCATCTTCTGTTACTCTTTGTGCTAGAAGACAGCAGCTAGATTTTGGAAGATTTAAAACACCAATGTCACACCAGGCTGAAACATGAGTTACAGCTGTTCTTCTGCAGAAGAGGGTGTCTCCCCATTCATCACTTGGCCCCTCGTTGTGAGGAGGCAGAGCTGCAGCTTGGATTTCAGCTCCTCATGACATGGCTATGCCATCCCTCCTGCAGGCTCCAAAGACCTGACCTTTCAAACGTAAAAATAGAAAACTGAATTCCCTGGATGGAGAGCACAGCTAGAATTTGAGGCAGGAGGGTATTTAACTTGTTTTCCTATCAATTAGATAGATTCCTTAGACTACATATACCCTTCAAACTCTCTTAAATTAATAACATTAAAATCTTAATTGGTAACCAGCCCTTTCTGCTTCCCCCAGGCAATTACGACAACAGAATTAGACTCAGGTAACTCAATTAGACACCAGCCCAACCCAGCGCTCTTCAAGCAGGTCTCTAAGCAAAACTGTGCATGAGCTTGATGAAAACAACATTAGGATTGCTTTGTTGAGGTCAGGTAGCATATGGCTACAATAATCAAGAGTTAAACTTCCTCCTCGAAGGCCAAACGCTGCCTCATTGTTTATGCTGTAAACCTCTCCACTCAGCACGTGGATGCCTCATCCATTCCGACCCAGAAATTCTGCTGATCTGCTCGGTGTAGTACGAGGTCGACCTTGTTGTTCCCTTCAGTCCTGCTTTTTTCCCAGGCACTGTGCTTCAGACACATACATGAAGCACAAGAGATCAGGTAGCAGCAATCCTGAGCCGTGTTTCAGCAATCTGCCCTGTGTTTCCTCTTCTGCACACTCCCTCTTTGCTGCTTGGAAGCAGAAGCAGGGCTTTACCTCAGATGTAAAAACACAACATGAACACAGAGGAGGTGTAAGAAAGGGCAGCTCCAAAAATCTGCATGGACAAGGCCTTGGACCTCAGTCCAAAAAAACTTGGGGCCATGTTAAAATGAATCCTTAGCCTCTTGCCTCTAAAGGGAGCCCAGGATAAGGCACAGAGGCACCAGTGCAGTACATGGGGAGAGGGAGGTGTCTCCAAAGCACCACCCAGCCATCCTGTTCCCTGAAAACTTGATGTGTTGCATTTTGTTTTACATTCACCGGCTAAAAGCCGGTGACTTTGCTATGGAACAAGAATTTCCTTGCTTCGGGGAAACAGCCCACCCCTAAGCTACCACCTTAGACTCTCACCCGCCTGCTCTGCAGACGTGTGATGACTGTGCTCCTTGCTCCCTGGTACCCTCCATCTGCAGAAGGGGCAGGAGGTGCCTGCCCTGGTGAAACAGGCAGTTACCAGTGGCAGTTTCCCCAGCTGAGGAAAGCTGATGGGCTTGCTCCCCTGCCCTGGACACCTGCTCCATCTGCTTGGCTGTTATGTAGAAGGTGGGATGTACAACCAGACAGAAGGCAAGGCTTCTAAAATTATGTGTGTTTGCAGACATCCAAAACAGGGTTGGAGCTCTTGACACAGGTTCACAACCTCTTTTTCAGGCTAGGGATTAAAACTCCAAAAAGGGGCAAATGTTCAAATAGACTCCTGTGCTCAACATCCCCCATCACTAACTTGGAGGAGATTCCTGTTGCACAAGGGCGGGTCCAAACCCCCTCTCAGGCACTTAATTCTTCCCATTGTCTGTACAAGGAACCTGTATGCTCTATTGTATGATTGCACTTAACTCCACGCACTTAGAATTCGGGCACTGGAGCACTTAATTCATGGGTACTAAGCCCTTTATTATATCTGCTCTGCATCAGTAACTTACTGACACAAGCAAAATTGATATATACAAGGGTTAAAAGGATTAACGGAAATCTACATTAGAGATTTGCACCAGATGAACCAGATTGATTTTTAAATCCACTTGATTAAATGGGTGTACTTTTTCAAGACTGATTCATTTAGCAATTTCTCCCTCAAAGGCTTCACTGATATTTCGCATACAGTGACTAATTACTTTTCAGAACACTGTGTACTTGTTCTCTGCTTCTGTGGACTTTAGTGACTTCTGCACAGTCACTACATCTGGGTAAAGTGGGTATAAAGTGCTATTCTGCTTGACAGTATTTCACACCACTCTGCAGGGATGTACGCGGGATCACGAAAGGGGCAAGAGAACGTGTGACAACTGCTGTTGGAGGGAGCGCTGCAAACAGTGGAAAAATACCTTGTCAAATCCTTCCCAGGCGGTGGGGCCGTCATACTGGGTCTGTAGGGTGAAAAAAGCAAAGTCAAGGTGGGAGCAGAGTCTAGAGGTGGTTGAGCCCTTGCTGTGGACAACACAGAGGAGGAGGAGGTAGCCCTCCACCACCTGCCCACTCCTCCGCTGCCATGCCATAGGACACAAAGCGGTCCCCAGGACACCTGCAGGACAGCTCTGGCAGGGCTGGCATCCTGCTGCCCTCCTTATAACAGAGGCAGAGGACAAGCGCTGATTTAAGACCAGCTCTTCCCCTGTTTAACATTCTTTTTATGCTAAATTCTTGAACCCCTCTGCTCTACCACTGCACCCAGGGTTTACTTCCCTCCCCCTCCTTCTTAACTTTGTAAGCAGTTTTAGTGCATCTCTGTCTCAGGTTTGTGTAGCTTTTTTTTTTTCCCCTGCCTCTTTCATGTACAAGTGGATTTCAGTATAAGAGTCTGCCAAGCCTTCAAAAATCCACTGAAAATCCTCCTCCTCAGTGAAGTGCATGGCAGTATAAAAGCCTGCAAAGTCTTCTAAAACCTCCTAAAACTTCTCCTCCACAGTGATGCCCACAGAACCCAGACAGGCAGCAGGTTTGGCTGGCAGTCACACCGTTGTCCATCATGCTAACTAAGATTTTCTCATTGCCAGCTTGTGCTCCCTGCTCCTCTTTATTTTATTGCTGTGCTGTGCCTCATCTTACACAGGAGGTGTTTACTCCATGGGACAGGGTTGAATTTATGTTGTTTGAATCATACAGATTTAAGGGATAGCTGTGAAATACCTGGGTTTTGCCATCCACCATATCCTTATGCAAAAGGGAGTGTCCTCGGATGCTCCCCTTCGGAGGAGCATGGGGTTTGTGTACCAGTCTCGAGGTATGTTTGAAAAGTCCAGTTAGTCCAACCGAGAGCTCAGTTAGACTGTGCCTGCTTTGACAGGTACAGCCAGATCTGCATTCACTCCCCTCATGCTTACTCCAGTGGCAAAAGCGCATAGGATACACCGCTGGCAGAGCTGACATAGCTCTGGCTTTAGTCTGGATGTGCTTGACTAACATGGGCACAGCGACAGCCTCAGACAGGGCTCCAACAAAGAGGTTCAGATCTCCGAATTCATCCAAATGACAGAAGTCATATGCTGCCCTAAATTCACCATCTCATTAAAATGAATGCACCATACTAACATATTTATCTAATACCAGTAGCCTCATACTTCCAGTGCTGTCATGAGCAGGAGGAAGAATGCCTGTGGTCAAAAGAAGCCCTTTAGAAAAGTGTACAAAGGGGATCTTATTTCTTAAACATCATCACCTTGCTCATTGTAGTGGTTGCACTCACATGCCCCATAATGACAACAGAAGCAAAACTGGGACAAAACTTCCCCAGAGATACATCTCCAAAGCACTGGGATAGATTCTTTTGCACTCCATTGCAGTGTAGGAAACCTGGCTGATGCCCATGGTGTTAGCACTGGTTCACCCGAGCACACCCAAGAGGAGACTGGTGTCCCAAAGCCTCCCCAAGTCAGACTCCTCATTTCAGAGCTGACTTTTTGGATCCAGCTGCTGTCCTGCTCTGGAGTTGCTAGAAATATAAAAATTCACTCCGAGTGTGTTCACAGGTCTTCCCATAATGTTCTGTACTTAACAGACACAGAGATCTCTGGAAAATTAATTTTAGTTTTTTTCCATGTAGCCAGGCAGGGCTGGAAGGGCAGTTTATGGCTACAACTTCTCTGCTTCTTGAAGGCAGCTTGAAACCAATTCTGAAATTTCCAGGGCTGTTAGTGCCACCACATGCTCCCTGCTAAAGCTGCCAGGAGCCGCTTGCGATTGTACATGACCTCTGTTGTGACCAGGTGAGAGTAAGACACAGGTCAGTCTAAAGGAATAAAGACTAGTAACTTCAATGAGGGCGATCCACGTGCCAAGCCCAGCTCTGACTGGACTCTGCCGCTGACTGAAGGAATGAAATCCCTGTCCCAGGGTCCTCAGCTACAAAGCAGATCTCTGCCTGCATTGGGCTGATGTGATACCAACAGCACGGCATAAACAGTGTAAATGCCTGTCATACCCTAATCACTGACTTTAGCATTGAATGACAAGGTGTGAATCGTAGTGGAAACATATGAAATGTATGGAATCATAGTGGGAAAGTATTTCTA
This sequence comes from Ibidorhyncha struthersii, assembly GCA_013398815.1. NCBI lineage: Eukaryota > Metazoa > Chordata > Aves > Charadriiformes > Charadriidae > Ibidorhyncha > Ibidorhyncha struthersii. The sequence continues at coordinate 171,988 of VZSZ01007261.1, forward strand.
AATTGTTACAAATACTGAGCAGTAGGAAGAGAGGTCATACCTGACCTCAAAGAGGTGATGCTACAGAGACAAGGAAGAGGACAAGAAAAAAAAGTACAAAGAATTAACTAACAAAGGAAAAAAGAAAAGCAAAGAAAAGCCTTTTCAGAAGGGAAATTACAAATTAAAGAACCCAACAGGTTGCGGAAAATCAACACACTCAAATAAATGTTTTAAAAAAACAAAATCCACAAAGAAAAAAAAAAAGAAATAAAAAACTCCCCAAACATTTACAAGACTTCTTTCCAACAACACTACTCTTGATTCTTCCTGTTAACACTTCTTGTGCACTTCTAATGTACTTTTAAAATCACAAGACCTGATTAATCAAATATGGGTATAATATGGATATCCTCCTTGCTAAAAAGCCAAGGAAAAATGCCATATAAGGTCTAGGACAGGACAGTTATCTGCTTTTCCCATTAGCCCCATGGATTTGAAGACTAAATTAATATGATTTCAATACATAACGATTTTATTCCTTCTTATTCCCAGCCAATCATCCATTAGTATCCCTAATATGTTTTGTAAGACACCACTCTTACGAGTTGACCACACTTGATAAAAGAAGATATTCTTAACATTTAAATAATCACTATGAAATTAATCTAAATTTTGAGGTTGTTCTCCTTTATGATTGACAAGCTTAGCACTGCCATGGTCCCTCCTTTTTGTTCATATTCTGATTGGACTAATGACTGTGACATGACATAGATTTTGTTGTCCTACTTTCTACTTTGGATAGTAATTCACCTCTTCCTCTGACAATTAAGATATATCTTGGAAAATTACTATTCTATACACTACACTGAACATAAGTCAAAACAATTTTCAGTTCAGTTTGCAGGCCCCAGAGGAAACTGCCAGCATGTGCATATTGCACCCTCTATAAATGAATGCATGAATTATACATCAACATTATACATCTTGATTCTTTTTAGATTATGAGTTGTTTATAGAGTACATTAAGATTATAGAGAATTTAACATGCAAAGTGACCCAAAGCCTGTCTTGCTGAGTGCACAACAAAGGTACCAGATCACATTTTCAGAGAATATAGCTATACCATTTACAAAAAGAGAAGCAATTTACAGATTCAAAAAGAAAAATACAAGGAATTCACCTGCATATCAGAAAGGCTCCATGGCTGCACCGACAGACCATCAACAGAAACCAGTAAACAACCGTATCATCATAGGCCTTAAGCACATGAGTCAGCACTATCAAGTCTAGTCTATTAAAACATCTAAAAATCACATCTTTCCCTGGAAAGCATGAAAGTTATCATTAGATGTGGTTTTGCTAACGGTATGTTTTTTTCTGGTCACAAGTAAAAGCTAGTGTAAAGCTTTGAGAAGACTCAATTACACAGGCTACAATTTTATGATCCTGAAATCAAAGATTTCAAGCACGGGAGAATGCGCCTTTCTGAAGAACTAATCCCAGTGATCACAGTTTTCTTGGCATAACATGAAAAGATCTTTTTCAGAATGTAAACGGCTATATTCCAAGTAGTGAATTTCAAGGACTTCAGAAAGAGCAAGAACATCAAAAAAAGGAATACATGTTAGTAATGCTGGGCAGATGGGTAAGAGGATTATGAAGAGCTTTACCAAGTACATATGTGAAAAAGTACTAGGTCTAGGATTGAGGCAGAAATTAACAATGATTCAAAAATGACTACAATATTGAACACAGTCTGGAAGTCTAAGCATGTGGTAAGAGAAGATGAGTCTCTAATGTAAGTAGATAAATGCAAGTAAAGTAAAGCATGAGGACCTTCACATTTAGATGAAGTCCTGGGAAAAGAGCATTAGACAGCTTTCTGCACTGCTTAGTATTTGGGGAGAGCAATCAGTGGAAGAAGGAAGCACAAAATACCTCCCCTCCCCGCCCCCCCGCCCCCCCGAAAAAATGGTTTTGAAAATTAACATCAGATGGAAAAAGACACTTTGAAGCTATGATCCCCAGAAGTCTATTTTTAATATTCATGGAAAAGGCTGGCACTAAATTACCAGCACAGCTAAAGAAAATGGATATACTGAACACTAGAGGTAGAAGACATTTTCAGAGATCAGAAATTATGCTGAGGAAAGGCAAATCTGGAAAGAATTACAACTGGGTTGAATTAAGTGAATAATTTTAATGCTTTTTTAATTAAAACAAGTTTCATTCCAAAATGACATTTTCATTTCCAGTCAGAATGATACATTTAATGTGGAGTAAATCCAAACAGTTTTACATTTGATTTTTATGCTTTCTCCACAACAAAATCCATTACTCACACAGGTCTGGTAAGTACCTTTCATTCAGACTAAAGTAATTAAATATTCCCATGTGTGATGACACCTGAAACAGAAACTCCTGCCCAAGGTTAACACCAGTATGGTAAGCAGTTAAGCCAGTTCGGTCAATAAGCTTCTCTGGTTTCTCAGTCAATTGCAAGGCAATGGGTTGAGGCATAGATGGTTTTAGCTCTGCATTATTAGAGGCTGAGGGAAACCAAAGCACTAAAACAAACCCAGCCGACGGCATAAATCGTATTCATTGGGAGCAAATGCAGAGCTTAGCATTGTACAGGACCAGCTGGAAACTCAGACTTGGCTACCATAAATTAAAAAGTTGGTCATGGAAGTCTATTTGTATACTGTATTAGGGCAATTAAGCTAAGTTGCAACAAATAAATACCACGGATGATCAAATTCTGCTATTGACAGACAGAAGCCAGAAGAGGCTCCAAATATTGGCAAAACTCTTTGTGCCAAAGGACAAGAAATTACTATGAGGCCAGTGTTCGGAAAAAAAATCCATATGAAAAGGCACAAAAGCAAACAAACAGAACTTTGGAGTACGCATCTGAACTGCCTCCCAGTTCATGAAAATGAGCACTGAAGGGGGGAAAGATACATCTACATATTGGAAAAAGACAATTTGCATTAACAGCAGCCCTGGCTTTGCAGCTCCATTCAGGTTTCTACGCCATTATTCATGCCACACTTTCAAATCATAACACAGCAAGAAAAAAAAACAAAAAAAAAAAGAAAAAAAAAAAAAAAAAAAAAAAAAAAACAACAAAAAAAAAAAACAACAAAAACAACAGAGCATCTGTCATGTACAGAGCCCATCCTATTTCTCCTGATAAAAGTTGCATATGCCTTCATTCATCATGAAGTCTGTGAACTTCTATACATGAAGGCAGGCCTCAAGTTCCTCTTCTACCTGGCACGGAGAGTAATGAGATCAGAAGTGATCTTGAATCAGTCTCCAGGAAAGTGCTGCCTCATCCTCTGACTTTTCTGTTGTGATAGTCAGATTCCTTGTACCTGAGATGACAGCTGCTGTCTTAACCCAGATGCATACCGTAAAATGTCTTTAAGGGCCTTATACAAGACGAAGGTGATCTTGAACATAATGTATTTATTTTGTGGAGAGAAGTAAGACTGTGAAGGTAGGACAGGTCACGTGCTCATGGAAATTTCTGTACTTGATGAGATATATTTGTGACAGCACTGAAGAAGTCAGGAGAACGACCCAACCTGTGTTATAAAAGGCCCCCCTGTCTGGGATTCAGCCATCAGCAGGGATGGAAAGGCATCTCAAGGGTGCAAAACACTGAAGAGCAGTGACACTCTACTTTCTGCAAGCTCCCACTCACATCATTAGAAACAGATCTCTCACAACATTACTCGTGGCTTTCTTGTAACTTGTGTGTAATAGATTAAATGCTTGGAAAAGGACAGCAGTAGAGCTTGGATGCATCTGACCTAGCTTAATGTTGCTTCTCTCTACGAGTAACATAAAAGAAAGCTTAAGATTAGTTATGTTCATAAATATTTTGTTTCCTAGGAAAAAAAATCCTCCTCAAGAGGAGCAGTCTGTAATTGAAACTTTGTTCAGCTTTTCAACTTTCTTTCAACTTTGTTGAAAAATGCTGCTTTTCCCACCTAGAAATGACCCATAAAAATAGTGTCTTTTAATTCTCACATTGGATATTTAATAAGATATAATAACTATTTACTAACTACTTACACCTAGAAGTAAAATGTTTTACTTCCAGTTATCAACTCTTTCAGCTACTTAGTCTCCTCCTGGTTTGGAGCAAAACTGGGTTATGATATCACGTAATTTAAAGACTGTATATTTTTCTTGGCATTAGCCACACAGCCTTTACTTGTACATTAAAGCAGCATCAAAACATATCTGACATCCTGTTGGTATTTGACATCCACAGTGTTTCTGTCTACAGAACATGTATTAGAGATGTAACATCCAAGGACGGAGATCAGACTACGTAAAGCAGTTGGACAAATAGAGATTAGATAACTCATACACACACTTACATAAAATAATTATGTTGCTGCTTTTTTTTGTCACGCGTTATATACAAATCCAGCATTTTTATGCAATACATACTAAAAATGCTGTAAACAAGCAGCCTGTAAAAACTTTGAAGCTGTTTGGAGTCAGTAAATCCATCCACTCTGGCAACTCCTAATTATATCATCAACTGTTTGCCTGTTTTTAATCCAGTATATTCACATCTTACTATACTAAGCAAATGGCAAGATACCTTTGAGCTAGCAAACATATTGGTCTACCCATCTACTAATACTTATTTCTAGGCCCATGTTTTTTAAAGCACGTTTTGTGATTGATATACTGATATCTCTGTGCATGGCCACACATGGAAAGAAATATATATTCCTCATTCATGTTTGCTCAGACGTAGTAACTCACATGCTGTAAAATTCTGGAAAATAATAATTTCTATGTTTAAGACATGCTGGCAGACAAGCTGATATGGGGGAGTCTAGTGCCTACCACTATCCTGGTTTTGATGCAGCTGACAATCTTCTGTGCTGCAGGAAATACCTCACTGGCCTAAACTGGTATGTAAGGCCACTCTTGAAATCAGGTAAATCACCAAAAACTCACTTAGAATTAAATAGCAAGATAGTTACTTTGATTTCAGGACATTCCCTTTGTTTTATACTAGCAATTGTCTGACATGACTGAAATAGCTTTTTCTTCCTAGACTCAAATTCCTTTGTTATTTCCACAGGAATGATTCTCCAAAACCTTAGGTTTACTGTCAGCTGTCTGAGATTCCATCAAATTTTCAAAATCTTTTTAAACCTGGACACAGTATTCCATAGTGTAGTCAAATCTGTATGAAGCAGAAGTATTATCCTGTCCTTAAAAGTCATACCCTATTTATATATCTGGTACAGTACTCATTTTTTGCAACTTCATCACATTGTGAACTCCTGTCTCATTTGCTCTCCATCACCTTCAGGTCCTCCTCTGCATTATTACATTTAAAACTTAGGACTAGGGATCTGGTCTTAAGTAAAAATAACCAACTCCATTAGCCCTTACCCAGAATTTTGAGAATTCAGACAATCCAACAGAATATTCCTCTCCTCTCCTAACTTCATCTTCCCTAGTCACACTGCAAATAAGCATATTTACTCCCACCACACGCTAATCCTGTTATAATTACTTCTCAGAAAACCTTTGCTGCGGTTTGAGAGGAAATGGAGAAGGAAATAAAGAACTCTGCCAGAGGCTCCAGTCTTGTTAGGGAAAGGTAAGCGTTCCTCCCAGCACCTGGTGTGAGCCTACCACTCTTTATACCGGAGGGTGGAAACAAGAATTGCTGCTTTGTTGTGATCACCTTTGCTCCAGCATCTTTTCATTAGCAACACCTCTCTGAAGCATTTCTCTACCATCTCTGGCTTCCCTCAAAGCTCCAGACAGCTGGAAAACTCCTGCTTGGTGGCAAGTGGGCATTTTCCTCTGCATGGCAAAGAGGGTCTAAGTTATTTAATATGGGGTACGCTAAAGTTACATTTTACATTATATTTCTGCAATCAATACCACTAGAAACTTCCACATAAAGCAGAGCAAGGTGACATTCTTAGTTGATACGATTCTAAAAGTTGATGCTTCATGAAAATCACCAAAATCAAACAAAAACCATGGACTACATTACAGCATGATTTACTTTGCACCAACAAGGTTAACTGCTGCAAAATTAGCTTCCAGATTTGAAAGACACGTTACTCAGCCTCTCCTCTGCTGATTGCATTCCTAACCAAGCAGGTTTGAAAAAGGAAAGCCTATGGTCAGCTTCTGTTTCTACTCAAGTTGCACTGCACTTACTGAGAGACGCTAAGGGACCTTCACCCCTGGAAGTTTTCCAGGCTTAGCTAGACAAAGCCATGGCTGATGCGATTTCGTTCCAGGATGAGTTCTGCTTCAAGCAGGAGACGGGGTAGATGACGTCCACAGGTTCCTTCCAAACAACACTTCTGGGAATCTGGTCTGTGAAAGCAGCAGGAAAGTCAGAGCTTTTTAGATGTCAAATACTGAATAAGAGAAGAGGAGAAAATGCACCTAAAAATAAAAACAGAGTCAAAGGATGCCTTGTTTTTCCTGTCTTGCAACAGCAACAAGAGCCAGGAGCCGGCAGAAAATACAAAAGATCTTTTTCTCTCTGGCAGCTTGGGTGGGTGACTCACAGCAAGTAATGAACTCTCTGCATACTGCTCCTGTCAGCGCCGAGTGAATTTGCCTTCTGAGCCCTGACCTGGGCCATATACGACTGCGGAGAGAAAGAGGGAGCTTGGCTTCTTCCTAGCAGTTTTGTCAATAAGACATAATGCTAAGGACAGCTGAGGACAGCAATCACTGAAACTTAGACTTTGCAAAGCACCTAAAAACCAACTGACAGGAAAGCAGGTTGAGAAAATCCCAGCACTCTCACATCCCACAGCTGCTCTGAACTGCAGTAAGCTGAGTCTCTCCCCAGACTTTTCTTCCCAGAACTCGGAGTACCTTTGGATCCCGTTAAACTTTACACCTACCTACTGCCAGCCAGAAAATGTATGATACGTGTTCTTGTTGTTCTTGTACTTCTCTATCAGCTAAGCTCCCCACCAAAAATTGTAGTTGTCCTTGTGACTTCTAACTTGCAAACCAAGCCTAAAGATTAAACAAAGGCAGCTTTTTCATGTGCGGAGCAGGAAAAAGAATTTGAGGATGATTTTGCAATTAACTTATTTTTGTCCAGTTACTCTATATTCTAATGGCACACAAGCACTGAGGCACCGATGGCATATTTCACTTACAGTGTCATGCATTTTCACAGTGCTTATCTACCCGGAGAATATAGCTCATGCTCTTCCACGGCAATAGGAAGACAAAGTCTTGCAGTAAAGATTTGCTTTTAAACATTCACTTGTGTTTCGCAGAACTCATGGATTTTTATATCAGCTAAACTTACCATTACATTTATTAGACCCAGAAAGTTGAATTGTATTTCATTTGACCTTCAGCTATGGGTACTAGCTTTTAGTCTCCATAGCTCAGACAGCACTATACTAGCATCTTGCTTCCCCATGTAAATAGGTTTTTCCATATAATTTACACCTAAAGGCAATAAGCATTAAGGCTGTGACATCTGCTGCCAGTGCAGCTGTGGCTCCAGCTGGTTTTCTTCCCTAGGGTAAACAAACAGCACACTACTTAGATTCTGAGGGGGGGTTAGTTTATTGTAGACAATATCATGATAATCACCAATCATATCAGTTATCGGTTTTGCAACAAGTTTTTTCGCAAGTAGTATGGTTTAAGAAGCATTCCCAAGATTTCTGAAGCTTGAGTATAGCAAACCTGTTTTTTCTTGTCTTTGCTATATAGAATGTGTTACTGCTTACTTGTACACCAGGCAGAACAAGGGCATCTTATGCCTGCTTTGCACAAATTGAGGCTAAAAAGAACCAACTTCACATTGCACAGGCTTTATGACTGGAAGTTTTTCCTGTTGAATTCACCAGCACAAGGACCAAAGTGACTGTTAATATTAAATGTAGGGTTGGTGGAAGCTTTCAGGTTCATACCCTGGGAATGGATCCTTCTTGGCCACATTCTGGAAAGGGCTCAGGAAGCGGCAACGCACTTTCCTCTTTCCTGACGTCTTCCTCCTTTATTTTAAAGAATAAAGTCATTTGATACTGCAAGAGGTACTTTTATTCCATGATGAAACAGTCCTTCCTAAGAAGGCTCTTCCTCCTTTAGGCTTTCTGACCACCTACTTCAAGTCTAGTTCAGTTCAGTTTTAAGTGCAGTAAACTCACAGTTGCACATGAAGTAGGACGATTTGTGGATGCTTGTAAAGTACACACATATCACAGGATCTCCGGTGACTGTGGTGGATTAGTCCTAGTGAACATGGTGACTCCTTCCGCCACTCCTAAAACAACCTGCAGATGCTGTTAGTGATCTAGCTGCCACATAGCCACCTGTGCATTAGGAACTATCCCTGACAGATAAGAAGGTACCAAAAAACGTTCATGAGAAATTAACTGTATTTAATTCCAGTTAGGATAGATCTGAATGTGCGACTTCAGGGTGAAGTAGAATGAGTTCTGTGAGCGAAATCTCCTACCACAGGATGTTCTGAGGAGAGCTGCATGATGTCAACAGTTGACTCCTTTCGGACCGACAGTCTCTGCTGAAGGTCAGGTCAGGTCAGGGCAAAACAAGTGAATGCAAAAGTAATTACTTAGGGAAAAAAGAGGCAACATCAACAAGCCTTGGAATTTTAACTGACATGAAAGGAGGTTACGTTTATCTTGAAGATGCAAGTGTAGGTAAATAAACACATTTGCTTTCATTTGAAGATAGAACCATTGATCTGTTTGCCCTTGCTATGTTGTCTAATTGATCACCTAACTGGCTGATTAGATTAAAATGTGTTCCTGATATGTGCCTTTTCGTCCTCTTAGCTTCTATTTCTTAAATTGTTAGAGCATATTAAAAAACAGTTTACAATTCTTTTTCTGATTGCGGACCACACTTATAGTATCTCTTGTTATTTTAAACACATTGTGAGCTTTAGAACAATGTTATATTCCTCTGTTATGTTTTCTGTCTCTAGGTGCTGTATTTACTTGGCCACTTCCCATTTACTGGTAATTGGATCCTGTAAGAAATCAACAGTTTTTACATACAGGAAACCTGCAAGTACTGCAATTCAGCTTCACTAGTATACATCAAACACTCTTTGTGAAACTGCAATTGAGGAGAGAAATCTGGACTCCACATGATCCAATGTGAATCATACAGAAGCCGCTTTATTGATTTACTACTGTCCCTTATATACAATCTATCTATCCCTGCACATGTTCACGCATTAGCTGATTGGTTAATATCCTTCTACACATGAAGAGGACGCGAAGCTGTCTTGTCTTTGGTTGGTTCTTCGGCACCCTGTTTATCTGACTCCTCTCTGGCTCTTCTTGGCTCAGTTCCTTATTTTGCTGTGAAGCAACCATCATTGTCTCTGTTTTTCTCTCCTCAAGATTACTTCAAGGACGAGGTTTACAGTCAGTCCACCTCCTTGTATGGCTGGTTCAATTTTCTGCTAAATACATTCCCACATGCAATCTCATAGATATTATCTTCACTTAGGCTATAGACTTAAAATCAGTCTGGTGAAATACAGAGAGACAGATATTTAGTATAAGTTTTAATTTTTGTGTTTCTTCTGTAATTCAGTAGGCCACCTCCCATCACGTACAATGAATCTTGTAAATTAAAAAAAAATAATCAATACTTGGCTAAAGTTACCATTTCAAAGCACGCACCCTTCATTTATGAAGTATTATTTTGCAATTAAAATATTGCATTGGGAGCCAGGAAACATACAGTATCAAGAAAAAGAACCTGGCTTATGGCCCAGTTTTTCATTACCTTGCTCTGCCTTAAGGGTCTATCAGCAGGCCGCAACTTCTGTGTACATCAACTATTCAAAGATGACAAGGGCTGGCTCAAAACTTGCAACACAGGTTAGGCCCCTCGGTTGATTTTGGAGGGTGTCCTGGAAATTACAGGATATCTGTGGCACTCCAGCAGAGGCTACCCTGTGCCAAAACGGCTGAAGGGTGAGTGTCTTTGCTTCATCTCTACATTGAAACCAGCTGGCAAGAGAAACTTCAGGACTTAAATAAACGATCCTCTGAGATAGTAAGTATAACACTCTATATAATGCAAAGGGTCATTTTTTTTCTTAGCATGTGAACTGTACGCAAGTGACTACACAAAGTGTGTGACTTCACAAGAAACAGATTACTCAATTCTCTTGAGTTATAAAAGGTGATGGAACAGGACCCAGTTCCCCCTTGTTACTCTTAAAGAAATCTCCTTTCTTAAAAGTGATATTCTGATCAGCACCAGCTTGAGGCATAGATGCTACAGGCAAATTTACCTATGGCTTTTGAGATGATGCATTTGCATCAACATCTTATTTTCTTTGAGAATATATCATTTAAAATATAGCCTTGGTCTTTGTTAAGAAATTCTTCAAAGTCTGAACCAGATACAATTAATGATCTGATTTTTTGCCTGCAAATAATCTCAAAGGACAGTACTGAAGAGGGGAATTGTACTTAATCTAGGACTGTGGTGTACCTAGAGCCCAGTTTGCCCTTATCCTGCTCCGGCTCTAAACCTCAATTTATTCATGGACCTGTCAGATTTTCTGGGTTGTGTGTGACCTTCACTTAACAGGTCTTTAACTCACGTTTCCTTGCATTGGTGTTGAGATTTCGTTAATTTACAGCACTATGCTTCCCTTCTATGCTGTTAACCTCCATGCTAGACAGAGCTGGGCAAGCTGTGTTTGCTGTGCCGGCGTAAGAGGTGGTGAAGCCAGGGAGGGGTCACAGTAGGATGTCAGGGAGTCATCCTTCAGTGAGGCCAAAACCAGAGAATACTTCCTACACATCAGGAGTTCTCCCCACCACATGATCCTGAATATGGGGTCTTGCACATTGGCTGAGATGCCCGTTTTGAGGCTTGCGAGTTGCTCCTATGACACTCACGACCACATTCAACACAATTACATGAATGGTAAAAAATAGTGTAATGTGCCAATTAATTTATATATATGATCAAAATATTGGTTCTTTATTTTTGGCTTTATTCAGTTTATAAATCTCTTCTGATTGCAATCTCATTTGGTCTTCTTATTTAAGAACTCAACTCTGCAAGTATGTTTAGAAATAAATTTACATCAGACTTCTACTTATGTGAAATTATAAAATCACACAAGAAACAGCGAAAGACTGAAGTGAGAAAATACTTCCTCTGAGCACACTGACTACCATTCCTGCAGTCAGAACTACAGCCTGTTCCAAAACTATGCTGCTGTTTTGCCCATTTATCAATCAAGATTTGCACACCAGAAGCCAACATGTGATCCAATGGCCATTACTGGTTTTGTGTTAGAAGACAGATTCCATTAGTCTGGAGCCAAATGTTTGCAAAACTATTGTAAAAAGAGCAGATGCAGAATAATACTGATCACTAATCCCTTACTAAACATATTGACCCAAGCCTTGCCACTAAGTTTAAGAGATTCAAATTTAGACCTGATAAGTAACTGCTGTCAGAAGCGGTAGCTGCTTATGTCAGTCATCTCTGAGACCCAGCATGCACATGCGAATTCAGCAATCCCCAATAGCAAAAGAAGACTTCAGACTATAGCCATTGCCTTGTTACCTTCATTTAGGTGCCAGGTTCTATAGCAAAGAGGAGTCTCAGAAACATTCACAGATGACCTGGTAACTTGAAATATCAGAACAGTAAGTATTATAGTCACTGAGCATATGCCCCAGAGTGGAGAGAATGTAGAAGATAATTTATTTAAATTAAAATTCCATTAAAAATGTGACTCACTGAGGATTAGGTAACTCTTTCGGAAGTGTCTTACACCATGCCAATAACACAGGCATTTTGGAAAGCCCCTCTCTTTACAGTTTCAAAAATCTCATCAAGTTGCTCAGATTGCAAAAAGGAAACCCGAGCACTTCTACAGAAGTCTCAGTGATGGAGAGCTTTAAAAGCTCACCTTTGTGTTGGTATTTCTTTTATTCAGGATAAAAGAGGAAATGATGCTGGACTACAATTCAAAATAATAACAGGATCAACCTCTGTATTCTTTCTCAACAGACCAAAGATTACATGTTCCCATTACCTTCGAGGTGTGTTAGAAAAATCCCTGGTGTGCAATTTCCAGCTAAGCTTCTTCAGGAAGAAATCCAGTTCCTGTCCTCCAAAGGCCTTTAGTGATGTAACTTAAAGAACATCAAGTGTAGGAGATTCACAGGTAAGGTCGATTCACATCATAGAAATATTTATGTAGTGCCGCTAATGTAGGCAGATCCATTCAATCCCCAGGAGCAAAAGGTTCCTCCAGCAAAAGAAAATTGGCCAGGGTCCCATCCGTGTTCATCTGCATGAAGAAGCTATTGCAAAACAAACAAGCCAGGTGCGAATTTAAAGTACAATAGCCATTTGTCTTGTTTCTCTTAGCACTCTGGCTCCATAAGGTTACACTTGGGTGGCTACAGAAGCTGCTGTTCACAGCTGGACACGTGCCCCTTGTTCAGAGGCTTCTGACTCCATTATAAGGCTAGTTCATGAAGCAGCTGCTGGGCTGCCACAAATGACAGGCTAAAATTAAGGAAATCCAACAGGCATAAAACATGACTAAGAATGCATCCTCATCCTCGGTAATCCTAGGCATCCTAAGCAACGTCAAGGCTATAGAATAAATGAGATTGTAGGTAGTTTGAAAAAAATCTGTCAACGAGGATTCATAGGATGCCTCGTGCTGGATCTGGGAACAGGGTAAAATGCCAAGTGCCCCCAGGAGTCCTCGCCAAACACAATTTAAATATAACCAGTGTTCGTACCAAAAACATCTTTCACATCATCCGATATGAGCTGCTCCTCTCATAAATGAGCCTTCACAGACCAACAGAATTCTGTTTGTCCCACCCAAGTGGGTTCACAGGCACCTTCTTTTGAAACAGCGAATTGTGGTAAAAATAACTACACACATGGACAACCCTCCAACAACTGTAAGGTCAGCTGGATCTTTCCACATATCTATGGGTCTTTAGAATTCAGCCTGAAGTACTTCTAAACCAAAAATTTCTTCCCACCTTTTCACACAGGTTTTAGTGTTGTTCAGGAAAAAAAAAAAAAATCAAACAAAAAAAACTGCGTGAAAAGGCAACCTTTAAAATTATTTTTTAAATATATTTTTGGTGATGCTTTTAGTTCTGGTTCGGGGACCTTAAAGTAATGATGGATAAAATTCACCTTTATGAGTACAAATAGAGCTTGAAAGGTTATGAGTTATGTAAGAAAATTGGCCACAATTACTTTTTTTTGATGCTTCAGAATTATTTCTATGTCTTCTAAGAAAAGGCTGTTTCTATTTAGGTAGAAAAGCCTCCAGGAGACCATTCTGGCTTCTGAAAAGGCAAGGACAGCAATGCTTCAAGTACCTGTTAGGCCGCGTGATAAGCCTCACGCTGCATTTCACTGATCACGTCAGGCTCCAAAAGAGGCAAATATTACAACTTTATAATATGAAATTATGTTCCTGCGGAGCATATGACCTGGGAGCTGACAGCCATTTCACCTGCATTTAAAGGAGTCATTCAGCAAAAATCCACCCTTCACATTCCAGCAAGCAGGAGCTCTGCCTTTGGCTCTTATGCCCTCCTTACGTTACAGTGTGCTGGCAAATTATTGTCCCCCATTTTGTAGCATGTTGTCATTGTGTCTTCCAAAATTATCTCTTTTCCTTGGTGACCAGTGCAGAAAAGCGAGTAACCTAAATAGACATTTTTATTATAAAAACATTCTTAATGTCGTTTCTCTGTAAGGAAGCCATCACAACATTTACAAGGAGTGTCTGCACTGGTTTGAAAACTTTTCTAACAACAAGTTTCTATGTGCGATGTGTTTCAAGGAACAAGTCAAAATGGCAAACGTGAGCACTTCGATGCTGATTCCCCAGCAAAACTTGGCTGTTTTTGAAAAGCGGAACTACATTTTCTGTAAAGACATAGGTTCCACTTGACAGCCACAACTCTGAAGAAATTAAGTATTTGCAGTTAGCTCTTCCCCTGCCCTTTCTTTTTTAATTAATGAAAAAGACACGGCACCTGTAGGGGCTGAAAAATATGTTGTGGTTGTAATTACGGAGCCGTTCAGATCATAGAGCTGGGATGCTGCCAAAGCCAGATGAAGGCGCAGGCTGCCGTGTGGCTTGGAGGTGCCTCTTCCCCCTCCTGTTAGGATGCCAGTGAGATTACGGTTGTGCTCTGAAACGTTTTGAAGCTGGCCGGGGAGAAAGCACAGGAGTGCTGTAGGTCTCGGACTCCAGAGGTTCATGCTTTGCAGTGGCTACCTTAGCGTTGTGTGTGCCTGCACCTGTGTGTCTCCCCCACAGTTTGCTGGACGTGTCTCAGCCTGCATTTCCACACCACCCCATCCTCCCCCCATAAATGATCTGTTCTTGTTTTCAGCGCTGCCGTCTCTCCCGAGGGTAGCAGTTTGAAGCTCGCAGTGAGGCAGATGGCAGCCTTTCCTCACCCGTTTCCTCCTTCCTCAACATGGCTGCCACCTTCCATTTTGGACAAACGGGTTTACAGCAGCCGTTTCACCTCCATGTGTTTCTCTGCATGGCTGAAAGGCCCGGCTTCAGCATGTGCCCTCCACTGCTTTTAGCGAGGCTGAAGCTGTGCCCAGTGACAATGTGATGGGAGTTGTGGAAATCCTACAGGAAAGGAGGAAAATGAGACAGGAGCGGGGGCCAGAAGTCACACGGGGGGCTCTGAGGGGGACAGAAGGCTGGAGCGGTGTTGCTTTCACGGGGGCTCAGGGGGAGAAGATGGTGGGAGCCATCCAGGGCCTGCAGGGGGAGGGAAAGCATGGCAGAACGGTGACGGGCTCTGCGTGACAGCCCCTGGTCTGCCGTGGGACTGGGGCAGGGTGCTGCTGCGGGCCCCCACCATTGAAATGTCCCACCAGAATGGGAAGAAGGGGTGTCTGAAGGTAGTAGATGCATATTCCCTTGCTGTTTGACAATTTTAATTTTTCAGCCTGCATTTAATGTGATGATTTCTGTTATGTGTAGCTCAAACACACATATTTTAAATTATTATTGAAATGTTTTCAGTGTGTGAGAATTCATTATTTTAACAAGACCGAAGATTCCAACCATAATTATAGCACTCCATAATGGAAGCTTCTTAGTCTAATGTTTTTCTAGGAGTTAACAAGACGGTTAATGTCCAAGAACTCTCTTACACATAGAGAAAGGTTTTTATTAGCCAGAAATCTGAAAGACTTCAAGTCTTAACTAGAATCTGAACATCAGTATGAGACTTATGTCTCCATTAACTGCTACAGTACCTTTCTGTTCTATTTCCTGGTTTTTGAACATGACAGTTTATCAGTGTATCCCCAACAAATTGAAACAGTTATTTAATTTTATCACAACTCTACCTATCCTTAAATAAACATTTCAGAACTGCTCTCTTCTTCTGCAGACTGTAGTCTCATTCATACCTCAGGGCAGCTGTTATCAGATCACTCTTAATCCATAGTAATAGGAGATAAAATTTAAAAAAAAATGTAGTGTGGAGAATGCTCGCTTCATGGCATTTGTGTCACAGTTGTTTTATTAGATGTTCCAGAGGAGAAAAGAGAAACCATTCTTCTAACAGCAGATAATCTTTGTCTGTGGTGCTCATATGGGAAAACTATTGCGTGCCCTTATGTACTTACTGTCAAAAATTCTGAAACAGCATTAATATTCATGGTTTCATTTCTCCTACCACCACTCTTTAGGCTCCTAAGCCCCAGTCCTTCAAACTGATGAAGAGAGTACTAACCCTTTTAATTTTATTGATAATATCTTGGGCATTAGCATCACTGAGGCCAGACTTACCCAAACCTAAAATATGAACTGTGTACTGAATACCGTGTGTGCAGGGTAAGGGCTTTGGCATTCCTTGCTCTTCCTGAAGTTTATTACACCGCCTGCAATATGTTGTCCCAAAGAGAGAGCTCTGTTTGATGTTGTATAAATAGACTTTGTTGTTGTTCTCTCATCTTCTTAACTGAAAACTTGACTTGAACTTCAGTAGAGTCCCAAATAAACCACATGACAGTATTCAAGAGGCAGGAGAGATTAAAAGCAGTTGGGCAATCTTTGGAATAGACAAGAATAGTTTATGCATACTAAAGATGTGTTCCTTTATAGGTCTTATCTAATGATACCCAAAATACCTTCTCCCACACCCGCTCAGGAGGGGAAATAAAGAGGAAAGTGAAATGACGCAGCACACCCCATCTATCCACGGCCTCACAGGAACAGGTTATTCTCCATAGATTGGGGGGGGTGGGGGGTGTGTTCTGTCTCAAAACTTCACACGTGGCTTAGTCTTTCTCTGGGTGCTTTTTAGCACCCGCAGCTCCAATCAGACTGTGAGGTCATCTTAATTTATGAGCCAGGCTATCACACCTGCAATACAAGATTACAGGGATACTGCCGTATTTCCCAAATTAAAAATGACCTAACGTACAGCTACACTGGTATTGAGCTGAAGTGGAATCATACATACCGGACTCATACAGGAAGACTGGAATTTGAGTCCCAAGAATTGAGAACATCCTTAAAGCTACTGGGTTCCACAGATGCACAAATAATCAAAGTGCTGTTTTCCTACTAGCACTGAATTTCCTTGAAGTTACTCTGTCTGAATTGATTACTCAGCAAGTTTACGCAAGCAGCTGACAGAAACATGAATCAGTGCTAAAACCACATACTATTTTGACTGACATTGGAAGAAAACCAGTTAGACCTGCTGGATGTTTTGACATCTCTTGCTAAATCAAAGTGATTTTATGAGTTAATCTTTTATGGCAGCAAGAAATCAGCTAAGAAGAAACTCAGTCTAGCAAGAGTAGCTAGTAGTCTTTGTTAAAGCAAGCATTATATTGACTCTTTTCATTTAATAATTCATACATTCCAAATAACAGAGGAATGTGCACAGACTGAAATCAATGAAAAAACAGATTTTTAAGGGAATCCGGGATTACTTTTCAGTAAGTTATGTTTATATTTAATGATCTTTGTTAATAGAGTATTAAGTATGTTTGCAATGCTTATGTTGCAAAGAAGTTGTACAATGAAGTACAGCATTTATTAAAAAAAATGCATTATCTGTTCTCAGTGTTAAAGGATCATTTTACTTTCTACGTGTACACATAATATTCAGAATAACTCAGGTATAAAGTACTTTGCTGGTTTTCAGTAAACATTTCAGTAGTTTCACAGACTTTAATTCCCACTTTACTATTAAACAAGTGTCAGACTGAAGGGATTAACAAAGTCTTAGCTTTTCCCTCCTGTGTCAAAAGAAAGAGCTCCTTTCCATCGACAGACACAATTAGTATCTGCTAGCCATAATGGAGGCATTGTTTATCGGAAACGCTGGCTACTGTTAAAATTATTCCTGCTTTATTGCAAGACAAGCTAACAAGTAAAAGACGCAATTTCAATGAATAAAATCTCCTATCAGTATCTAATTCTTGTGGTCTTGAGGATACATAATTAGACTCCACAATAAGCCCCCATGTGTGAAGGTTTTTTCAGTCGTCTTCTCCAAGCTGGGTGTCTCTGCCTACTTGAGGAGCAACTTTAATTGCTCCTTCAATAGAAGAATCCTCTGTTTTCCAGAAGGAAAGGCTATTTTTCCACTAAAATACACAGGGGACTAAGTAATGGGACTGCTGATGTAAACTTATTTTTAAAGGTGCCAACCTCCAGGAATGGAATCCAGGATCTGTAGTTATAAAATTATTGTTATGGGGTAGCAGATTTAATTACTATGTAATGTTAATTACTAAATTATTAAAGTGTGTAGTCTGGAGAAACGTAATAATGGACCAGCTCTTAATAATTCCCTCAGTGCAAATTCAGGGATGTGACTCCCACTTTTTAAATCAAATCATCTTATTTTTGCGGCTTATAGGACTCCACAATTAATGAGGAAGAAAAATCTTAAATTCAAACCACACATGCTGTTGCTGCCTGTTTGTCTTCCCTTTGGATACATATAGGAAAAACAGTTCTGCATCTAACCTTTTATCCCTTTTAAATTACCAGTGTTTCAGTGTTCCATTAAAACCATTACATGCTTTTGGTAATATTTTTGCAGATTACATTGCATTAGAGACTCTTATGATGATGTCATCACACTGGAGAGAAAGTGTTGTCTAGAAAGGTTTCTTCTCTTTGATGCTGTATCATTTTTTGGTTTCTTTTCAAACAATCAGCGTCTATGAGATAGAAGGGATGAAGAGGCTGAGAAGGCTTGATTGTGAAAAGTACCACTGAAATAGAGATGGAAGCAAAGCACCGCTGATTTGCGCAGGTCAGAAAGTTTTTATGTTACTTTTCTTCCACGCTTTCCCTGGGGAGAAAGACTGAAAATATAGGCTGCTGTCACCCTTCCTTCAGGAAGGAAGAGCACTTCCACTTTGTATAATCTCGTAGTGAGATGTGGGTTCAGATCCCCTTGGGCAGAGCAGGGACGTGAACTAGTTTTCCCACATCCTTAGTGAATGTTCCAGGCACCCCAGTACTGGAAAGGGCTGCGGTTATTTCTCCTCCCAGCCTGCGAACTGAGACTTTTTTTTCTAATGCTATTCAAGAAATGTGATGGGCACTGAAATATTGCAGAAATGTCAAAAGAAACTGTTCTAGTCTGTCCTAAATCTTTTTTTTTTTTTTTTGAAGGTAATTAATACACTGAGGATCATTTGGCCATTTTCTACATTCGAGATAGGAAGCCCAGCTGCTCAAAACGATTCTTTCCCAGATGGTCAAACTCCATCGTCCCCATCAGGACACAGGTAGTGTATTGTCTTATCCCCCTGGAGTAAGTGCACACATCCTTATCGCCCGTTCTGCTCTCGTGCCCCAGGGACAATCGCAAGATTTATGTTCATTTGTTCCTTGACTCTTCCTGTAATGCGCTCAAGAAATGTACTGAGCACAGATGTTTTTTCTCCACCTTGACAGAGCACTGGGTCATCAGTGCCTGCCAGAACCCGTCCTACTTTAATCACCTACTCCATCACTCCCGGTATCTCCATGCAGTGCTCTGGGGAAGTGCCTCCCTCCTTCGATTGCTTTGCATTCGGAGTCCGTCACTGGGAGCCTACTCTCACCACATATTCTGAGGTAAGTATCTGTGCGTCCTGAAAGCATAAAGCCTCTTCCTCAAGTATTCTTTCATTTTTGTTCCTGGAAAAACTTGACACCTGGTAAATGCCATTTACTTGCTTATTGAAACTAAACTTCTGAGTTACTTCTTTAAGAAGAAATAATGTATTTTATATCTTGGTCTATTTTCATATATAACCACTTATATTAAAAATTCAGTACTTCTCCATTCCTATTTTTTGTTAATAGCTTGTACACCTAGATATGAAAGGAGTCCATGAATTCAAGTACTGAGTTGGATTTTTTTCCCTTGTTGACGTATTCCTAAAATACCAGAAAACAATCAAAATATTGAAAATATAAAGCAACATCATAATTAACTTCTATTAAAAAGGAGAGTAATGTAAAAACTGTAAAAAGTCATAATAATAAAGTATGCCTAATATTAGTACTGTAAGTTTTGAAATAATTGTGATAAATTAAAACCACTTTGTATTTAAAACCACTGTTAGTTTTAGAAAGAATTCCTCAGAACTGAAATCCAACAGTGATAACATCATTCAAATAGTAAGTTTTCGTTACTAATCTGAGAGAGTATATTTCACATAAGACAATCAGATTTCCAGTTTTCCAGACCACAGATACACCTGTATTTTGACTGTGTACCCTGCACTTCCAAGTCTTGAGGCTCATGACTCGGGAGGGTTGAAGCCACCACAGTATCTGGTAGGCATCCTCCAAACGCCTCCACCTCCTTTCTGTCATCTCTGGTGGTACTCCTCTTCTGCGAAGGCTCCCTCAGTGTTCTCCTAGTACCACGCTGCACACAGAAGACTGACTCATGCTTTTCCTCTTCATTCTATGCTTCCCCAAATCCTACACAATGTAAAAGTGGAAGGAAAATTAACCACCATGCAGGCTGTCCCTTAACCAAAAGGTTCCTAGTAGTTATCATTGTAATCTCTTTTTGCATGGTCTTAGTTCTTCTTGTACGGACTTGCATATAAAACTAGAAATAGAAATATTTCAGAAAGCTATCATTAACCCCAGCATCCAGTCTTCTTTCTAATTGAGATTTAACTTCCTGGATTAGTTCAGTGAATACGGAATACCATAACCCACAGGAGAACCTAATTTTGGATGTTTTCCCAGTCAAAGTAAAATTAATATATACTCATTTTTTTTCCATTTCAAAATTAAAAGAAAAATGTAACTAAAAGAATAAAACTCAATCACTACACTTCTCTTTTCTTTCTTAGCGCTGACGTCAGTAGCAAAAATTGCAATTCTTCTGTCATTCTCCTGTATTTTGAGGAAAAAAACCAACAAACTGAAAGATTCTGACAACAAAATTCCTAATGGCGTGTAAATATAGTGATGGAAGATTCAAACTACACTGAAGTTTTTTAAGCACTTCCTGAAAAATAACAGTACTGGAAAAGCTGGATCTTTACTCAGAATGTGCAATCCACTTCCAGGGTGGTGGGAGCGATACGGCATTTGCCTGCATCACTCCGAGTAGAGTGAAAAAGGGGTGTCTTTGCAGTCAATACCGATGAAAAGCTTTTGTTTGGACATTGCTGTTTTGTCTTGATAACTGCACCTTCAAAAAGAAGTTTATCGGGAAAGCAGAGCGACACCGTGCCCTGTGATTACCTGTGAAATCCTTTTGGCAGGAGTGACGCGGCGCTGGTGAGGACCTGTTATACACCCCTCTGCACACAGTTGCATGTGTCACTGACTTCTCATTAGCGTGAAATCTTGACCCTACCCAAGTTGGATTTGTCACCCATTTAATTGCAGCCACAATACCTCCTTAATGTTTTTGAACATCTTCAGAGAAGGCAATTAACTGCTTCTGGCCAAGTCAAACAAGCAGGCAGCTTCATGGCAGGTTCCCCCGCCGTGATCTCCTGAGGAGTGGTTTTGTCTATCCTGTTTCCAGCGACGACTGAAAGAGAGCACTGGCGGAAGGTTGAAGCTGGGCAGAGAGCCGCAGATGAAGGTCTTCTTCCCCTCGAAGGGGCAGTTTCAACAGCTGCAGGTGTTGCTCCTGCTCCAGCGGTGTATTTCCACCCAAGTCACATCAGGAACTGTACTCTGCCGAGAAACGGGCCCAGCAGCTCCAGGAAAACAGGAAAAAGCCTGTACTAAACTGTGCTCTTCAAATGCCCGCGTCCACACTGCAGACACCAACCTACCAAGGTTCGCTTTACCTTATTTTGAATTTGGGTTGGTTCCACAAGGTCTTTTCTAGGTGAGGGGCGCTTTTTACCACCCGACTCGGGAGGGATTCCCGCCCGGACGGGGGTCCCTGGGGCAGCAGGTGAACGGGGGCCATACAGGGAGGAGAGAGGAGCCCCCTGCTCCCAGCGGCACCCTGGAAATCGCGCTGCCCCTGCACCCTTCATGTGTTTTTCACCTAATTTCTCCCACCGGTTCACAGAGCCCCGCAGGGTGACCGGCTCCAGCAGCCCTGGGGTGCGCGAAGTTTGGCTGGAAATAACCAACCCCACACCTCCGGGCTGCGGCCGAACCCCTGCCCTCAAGGCCGAGAGAGCCCACACCACGGGGCGCCGGAACACCCCCGAAAGGCCCCGCCGGAGAG
>VZSZ01007261.1:197702-213583 GCA_013398815.1 Ibidorhyncha struthersii
CCCCGTGGATGCTAAGGTAGTATTATATGTCATATATATTAAATTGGTTTAATTAAGTTTAACTTAAGTATGGCTTTTTTAGTGTGAAGAAAAAAATGTGTATTTTTTTTAATTAAGGTGACTGATCCTCGTCCACACTGAGTGAATGCGTCAACTAAATTAGCTTATCATTAATAAGTTCTTTCAGACTACCGTAAGGCGGTGATAGAGACAAAGAAAACATGTCTAGTGGTCATTCCTCAGGTTAGCCTATAAACTTTTTTTTTATGAAGAAAACATTCTTAAGTGAGAAAACACACTTGAGTTGTGATGTGTTCACTTAGGAGTGTATCTCATTAGCATAAAACTAATGTTTTTATGAAGTTTTACTTCCATTTCCTGTCCAAATGAATTAGTTTAATCTGAATTACTTTACACATCAGGGTGAAATCCAAAAGCTGAAACAACAGCTCTCAAGTGCTCAGTTTCTCACTTACGAGAAACTTCAGGGTTCTGCATGCTTGACACAAGTGCTTAGAAAATATGGAAATCATGAAACCTGAATTCTACTAACATGTTGCAACGTGGGGGTGGGGCTGGGGTCGGGGGTAGCAGTTTCTCATTTAGTCTCTTGCTCTTAGTTCCATTGCCTGGTACGTAAGGTGACCCCAAAATTTACAGAATTTTCCACTGTGCATCTTTTAGGTACCTGTAGCCATAGGCTGGAACATATCATATTGGTTGCGTATATGCCTGTGGGTTGCATGTACACTGATGTCTGTTAGGCCTGACAGACAGGCTTGTTAAAGCAGATTTAGTGGTTCGTAGGGAACTAAACATGATCTATCGAACATCTGCTATGTAATATTTGTTTCCAGTTGCTCATAGCAGCCAAGTAGGGTTAATTTTTACTGTGATAAAAATCCCTCCCCTGATACAGAGGCAGCCTTTTTTTTTTTCTCTCCAAGTTGTTTGCTACCTTTGTAGTCATGCAGAGCTGTATTTATCAAGTAAACACTTTCTATGCAGTATGACCCTCAGTTAGACAGACAGTTTTTTATATAGTCTGGAAAGATGATTTGCAAGACCCTTTATTTCTCCCTGGAAGTTCTGTATTCAGGACAAGTGGAAAAAATTTGCTGAGGTATCTGTAAAGCTATTTCATGAAATATTTTGCTGTGTGTTTTGTTTCTCCTGCCATACTGTTCAGGCTTAGAATCACAAGAGCACTGATGTTTGGCCTGATACTAGATACTGTATCACAAAAGGTGATATTTACAAGAGGTAATGGGCACAAACTTGAACATCGGAAGTTCCATCTGAACATAAGGAGGAACTTCTTTACTTTGAGGGTGGCAGAGCACTGGAATAGGCTGTCCAGAGAGACTGGAGACATTCAAAACCCGCCTGGATGCCATCCTGTGCAACCTGCTGTAGGTGACCCTGCTTTGGCAGGGGGGTTGGACTAGATGATCTCCAGAGGTCTCTTCCAACCCTGACCATTCTGTGATTCTGTGAAAAGCTGATAGAAACATTTCTAGGTGGTACTTTGATTCACTAAAAGAAAGATTTGTTGAAACTTCAAAGAAATGGGTAGTAACTTTTATTAAGAGTTTTTTCAAATCTAGAAAATTAGGAAGAATTTAGAGAACACTGCCTGACAATAATAAGTAGTCTAAGTAGGTAAGTGGTCTAGACGTTTGTGTGAGACGAGTCGTTCTGAAGTCAGTTGCTTTATGGTTTCTTCCTCTCGTGTTTTTCATGAAAAACCTTGAGAGAGCTTAAGTTCTTCCTGATGTGAAACAGGAAACATTTTGCAATAGTGGCATTTTTCACAGGACAGGAAAACTTTGTCGCTAACTGTACATGTTATTTAACAGTTGTTACTTCTTTCTGTTGAAAACTTATGTTTATTTCTACACAGTAAAACAGTTATATTTTAGTTCTCCATTTGTCTTTCCCCACTTGCGTGAATTTCTTGGAAGAGGTAAACATTTGGGAACAGTAATTGTTACATTTTCAATCAACAGAAACTAAATTCCATTTCATTAAAAATTAAAGTTAATGCTATTTTATGACATAGGCATTAAGATGTGATTGTCCTTCCAGGTTGAACACCAGTTTTGCAGTGAAACTTCCATTAGAAATCCCATAACATTTTACCATTTGGGGGATTTAACTAATCAAATTGTTGCTATAATTTAGCTAGCCCACAAATTTTGTATGCCCACTGGCTACAGCACAGACTTGCATCCACTGAACGCTCTATGTAACCTCCTTCCAAGCTCCCTTATTGCCTTTGCGGGGAAAATGGTGTTCCTCTTGCAGGGTCAGCGTAATGAAATCTGTACCTGTGCCTTGTCTGCTTTGCTCCTGTGTTTGCACAAATCTACCAAAATCAGTATTTCCTGTTAAGCTCTGTTTTGGTGTCATTGAGGTGTAGCACATAGTCTGTCCCAGAAAGTCTGGTTTGGGGAAGAGGAGAGAGGGGTGATAGTTTCCAATAGAGTAGGTCCAACACCTGGGGGCAGTAATTGCTTAAACTATCACAAGTAGGCTCCCCACTGTTTGTGTGACAGCCATCAGAGATTTATAGCAGATTGGAGACACAAATCATTCTTCAGGGTGATATAAACTGACCTCTAGTAGATGCTTTAAATAGCAGATGAGTTGTACCCTGGGAGTCTAGTGTAACCAGATAGATAGGAAGTTTACCTGACAGCTCAGATGTATAGAAATCTGCATTTGGTCAAATGGATCCTTTCTATGTGAGTAGAAGGGAGGAACATTGATATTGAGACAGACAGAGAAAATAAGGTTCTTGCACTCTGGTAGGTTTTGTGTTTTTTTTTTAACATTTCATTGTGAAAGATTTCAGGTAAATCCTAAGAAATGTAAAGCAAACAGTTTAGTCAGACAAGAGGAGGAAAATATTAGCTCTGATTGCTTGAACTTTGCCCGAGTTGAAGTTCATGTTATGTATTTAGACATATAAAACTGGAAAACAGTGAAGCCAAAAATACCTAATGTCTTTTACAAGAAATACTGGATATGTTGTTTTAGTAAAACAGATGTTCAATAAGTTTCTAGTTTATCTTGTATACACTGAAAGCTGTAAATAGCATAGTATTAGCTGATATTCCTCGTGTAATTTTATTAATCATTGCCACAGTATCCAGACATTTAGTAGTACAGCTAAATTTCAGCTGACAAGTCACCGTTAATGAGGAAATTTTGTTGGATATTCACAGGAGTTTGATTTCTGCTTTAGCCTAGCGGACAATGTAAGGTCACACTGTTTAGCATGTTGTAGAAGCTAGTTTACTGTTTCCAGCAAGTAAGTGAGAGGTGGTCTTAAGAGGCTAAAAATGAGATGGATTTTTTCATTCTGCAGTGCATTGCCATCAACAACAAAAAAGAAAGCTCAAAGATCTTGCTAGGCGTTGCTATGGCCAGTAGCCTGTCATCTTAAGTTACCCAGCATTGTTATGGGCATTCGTTAATTGTGGGGATAGGTTTGCTTTTTACAATGAGCAATTCCAAGAGCCTGAGAGCTTTATTAATAACTCTTGTGCAAATATGAACGTGTCACTTTTGCTTCTGGCTTTCATCGTTTGTCAATTTATTGAGCTTATTTTCTCCTCAACCAGAGCCATCAAAGGTGTACATAGGAAGGCAATGTGCTCTTAAATAGAAGTATTGAAAAGGGAGTGGATTGAATCTGTTTTTTTACATTGCCAATTTATATCAGCATGTAGGTAGCCAAGACTTCAAACCCTTAAACCCTTGTTTGGTTGGGGTCTCCCCCCCTTATTTTTTAATTACAGCTACTTTGAATTCAGAAACTTGTGGTTTTCCTAAAGGAAATAATAGCTGTTCTAATTCCAATTTTCTTCAAGTGATAAAATTGTTTCCTTTGAGGGGAGTTATTGATTAAGACCTGAAGCTTAAGTGCATGCTGTTAGTTAAATTTTGAGATGCAAGATCTTGTTCAGTGGTGGATGAAGTATTTTGTACTTGTTTTTGAGATTGTCAGAGATGACTGCACTGATTTTTCTGAAGACCACCGATGGAACTAAGGAATATAGTAGTTACAAAACTTGTGGATGCAGTAGTATTTTTAACTCTATATGACTTAACTATTTTATTGCTTGATAAAATAGAATGATTCAAATCAGTTGTCTGGGGTTTTATCCCGTTCCAAAATGAAAAATACTGCCTTTAACAAAACCGAGCTCTGTTTCTTTTATATACAGAGGGTTGTATTTTATTTAAAATACCAGTTGATATGATTTGTTCCATCAGAAGTTGAAGAATAATTGACTAATTAATTTTTCTTATTTCATAAACATACCTTAAATGACAGTTTCATTTAGCAGTCTACAATGAAATCTCTTTTAAAAATAAAAAAGACAAATAATAGGATGCAAGAAAGTTTGATTTTTTTTTTTTTTTTTTTTTTTTTTAAATAGGCTGCCTGGAGAGAACAATTATGGTGTGGGATTGTCCCACCAAGAATGACAAACCTGGTCTTCTCACGCTGTGCTGGGGACCTTTGAGATCTTGTAAATAATTGCGGAATGACGGGAATTCTTACTGAGCTTGTATGATTCTTTCTTCTTTATTAAAAATGTTTTCAGTTGTTGAAGCTTACAGCTAACATTAGGTCTTTATTGCTGTTACCCACAATTAAAGCTATCTTGTAATTAGGATCATTTAAAAATAACTTTTGCATGCCTGACCTGTTCTGTCTGTGACAGGATTCAGCAACTGCTGATTACTCTGTGGTTGTGTTTGGGGGTTTGATTTGGCTATTCTGTGGGCGATATTAATGTGGGTGGAAACTATTTAGAGGGGTTCATCTGTTCTAGGTAAAAAGTATTGGCTTTTTGTTACTGCATTAGAAAAGACTGTTACAAAGAACCTACAGGTTGGTCAGTTGTGTTGATTGACAGAATTGCTAGAAAGAGGTGGGTTTGGGGCTTTTTTGGTTTTAAAAGAATAGTTAATCTTCAAGGTGAAGAGTAAGTAATTTATTTATTTTCTAGGCAATTCTGGATAGAAAGGAGAGCAAACACTAAATAATTTTAAAACAGTGTCACCATAGTGATTTGAGAGGTATGGGAAACCCCTTTTATGAGCCAGTCTTGCTAATCGCACTTTTCAGCTGGAGGTTGGCACAACTGGTTCCTTGATGGATATCTGAGATGTATGAAGATCTCTGAAGAGTCAGTGCTCAAACCAGGTTTTAAATCACATAAAAGGTGATCCCAACATGCATAGTAAAGAGTGTTGAGTAGCCTTAAACTTTATATTATGATATGGTCATGAGTACGTCAGGTGAAAAGTCTAATGCACAATATCAAATGTTGACTTTAAGATGTGATCAAACATGCAAGACACTTTTTTTATTCCTTTAGATTAGCCTACCACAAACTTCTATTTAATTTACTCCATTATTGGTTGCTTAACAGAAGAATTTATTTATCTTATTTCTTTAGTAACCATTAGTTTTGCAACGAAACGTTCCTGCATATTTTACTGCCTTTTTGGTTACACAAGGAATGACTCACAAATAAATGTTTAACTCCAGTAGAGTTAATGCAGTATTTGTACATAGATTATAATGTATTGTTTGAAAAATTAATACACAGTGGATTATAATATATTGTTTGAAAAAAATTAATACATATCTCTACTGTGTTCTGGGTATCAGTTTGAAATTGGATGCTGGAAGACCTGTTGTACTCACTACCTCAAAATCTCGACAGATAAGAAGCATTATTTGTGTTTTCAATTCAGTATTGGAGTATGATTCTGAAATTAAAGTTCCTGTAAACCCAATGTGCCTGTCTGTGCCTTCTCAAAGCTCGCTCTGGAGAAGAATGGGGAAAAAAAAAAACAAACCAGCTCACTACCGTGCTACTTGCTCAAGGGAAACTGAACCTCAGGCACTTCTCTGAAAGTCTGTGCACAGTGGTGCCAATGTTGTAAGAAAACCCTTGATCTGCAGTTGATTTGGAGCTTATATTAATGAAAGGGCAGATAAATGGGCATCATATCAAACCCAGTATTGACAGTGGGTCAACAGCAGATGCTAAGACAAGAATATATGAGAAGTGCTGCTGGAGTATCACTGTATGCTTGCTTACCATTCTGTCTTTCTGTGATTTCATGGTCTAGGAGCTCCTGAGTTAGAAATTGCATCTTCAAATGTGAAGTTTGTTTGGGATTTATTTTTTTTCCAAACTACATGAACTTTAAGCTTAATTATATATTTTGTGAAGAATTTATTGGGTTTTTTTGCTTTGAAGCTGTCTTTTTATGTTTTTCCCAAACGTCTCCTACTCTTGGAACAACCAGAAGTTGTTCCATATTTACCTTTCCTCTGTCACCTGGGGTCTTGTGGAGGTCTGTCCTCTCCTGCTTTCATCTGCCTTTTTGTTGCTTCTGTTTAAGTGTTCCCCACACAGAAGCTGTGCTGTATCTGTCCCATGTCCTGTATCCCTACACCTGCTGTATCGGTAGATGAAAACAAACACGAAATGTGCACAGAATTGACTTGATATAGGCTGTGTGACAGAATTACTTTGTGATGAATTTTTCACTTTTGTTCTGCATGTCTCTCTTAATAGTCTGTATCATTCCGTTTTATTTTCTTGTCAGCTCAGTGCCAAGAAGCTGTTACTGTTACAGGCAGCTCTGTTGTAACCCAAAGTTCATGTCTCAGAGTGCTGGTAGTCAGCTCCCTGTCTGTTGCTATATATCTAAATCAAGGCTCCCTTATCTGTGGACCCTTTTGCCCCTCCTCTGACTTTCAGAGAGAAGTGCAAATCTGCCTTGTTCAGAAGGAAATAAAAAGAGTTGCTATGAGAGCAAGATTCAGTGTTAGGAGGCATTGCTACTTTGCTGTAAGAAAGGACTGGCTGGTTAAGGACATCTGGTCTTTGTGTATTTCTTCTCCCCCATCTGTCTTATTTCTTAAGTTTTAAGGAGAAGCGGTATTTGGAAATAGAATAATTGCTTAAGAATAGACCAAATGAAGTAATGGACTAAAGGAAGAACAGTGTTAAACTTGGGATTCTGTATTTGTGATGTCTTCCCTCAGTAAGTGTTCACTCATTTACTTTTTCCCTTTCTAATTAGCTGTGTATTCTTCAAACAAAACTCTAGCAACTGGATGTCATTTGAGCATTTCACAGTTGTCTGGAGCATGCAGTAAGATTCAGAGTATTGTGGAAGAGAAACTATGAAACTTTATCTAAATTGCACCAGAATTAATTTGCTTTGACAATACACTTTGAACTGGGCTAGTGCTTTCTGTCGTGCTGCTGTATACATTATGCACTTTGTTGACACGAGAAATAAAGATTTGTAAGAGTTGTGCTTATTTTGCCCCCTTTGCTGGTAGGACACTGTCTATACCATTTCTTGCTCTCTTTTGTCAGTAGAGTATGTTCTGTCCTGCATCACAGTTTGTACATAAGGCTCTCCTGAAAGCTCTGGAGGAGAGATGCACAGGTTTTAAGAGAAACCCCTGTGGGGGCCTGCTTGCGACTTGGGTGTTTCTCTGCTCTGGTGGTCAGTTGGTGACTATGCTAGTGCCTTTTCTTACAAAGCATATCTATCTCTCTGAACTTGGGTCATTTGGGAAATAATGAGGGATACCTCTCAAATACAATACAGTTGTGTTTTGTTTTTTTTTGTTGTCCCGTCTAATAACTTTCTCATATATGCTTGTTGAATAGCAAGCAGAATACGTGATTTCTTGCATAGCTTCCTTATTTCCTTAAAAATGAACTATGTCTACTCCCTTCCATCTCAACTGCCATCTTGCACAAAGGAGTGTAAACACCTATTTTTAAACATGACTCATTTTGATGATGATACAAGTGTGCTAGATGATTATTTTTGAAGAGAAAATTGCCATGACATCCCTAAAACAAACTTAAATAGGGAATAACCTGGATGCTTGGTTTAAACCTTTGACATATACAACTATCTATACTTGTCCATCATACCCAGTTTTGCTGTAATTGGAGGACAGGTGAGGTGAGGGATTGTTACTGCTTTGCACATGAGGAAGAAAAAAAAGTTGCCTCTGGAAGAAATCTGTTAGTTACTTCCTGCTAATTAAATCAAAGCACATCAAAGAAATTGCCCTAAGTGGGTTAGAAACAGAAATTTCTTACTGATACGAGGATAGGTCATACTGTAGGTTAGTTTCAGGCTTTAGCAGACATTAGTAGTTAGCTTGTGCTTGATACACTTTTAAAATATTTAATTGTAATACAAAGGTGCTACAAAAACTGTTTCTGGAAACATGTTGTGAAAATGTGTTGGTTGTCCCAGTCAAAGCTTGAAGTATCACTCTGCTCTTGAAAGCTTGTTGCTAGCTGTATCAGCTTGTGGGTGCAAAATCAGTAGATAACTTTTATTCTATAGATTTATAGGTATTTATACTAGATGCATGCACACATTTGTGATTAAGAAACACAAAAGGAATTAGTGAAGATCATACCAGTGAAATTTCTTTCTTAGGGCAGAAATGTCCTTTCAGTAAGGTATACCAAGGTTTTGCGTGCTGTAGAAACCACAATAGGAATTGTGGCTAGCCACGACAAGCATTTATCTTGTTTTTGTTTAGCAGTACATTATGTAAAGCAAGCTAGGAGAAGTGGATACTTAGCAGCAAAAGAGGCAAAATCATCATGTTTAATTACTTTGCAGTGCGAGAATTTAACCTGTAAGACTTCTGTTTAGCAAGGTGAAGAGCATGGAAATAAATCTGTCCTTGGAGATCAGCAGACAAGTTTATGCTGACTGTAGCCGGTTTGATTTTTTTTCAGTACTTTCAGTACTTTCTCCTAGAAGCTAATTCATTGAGACTGGCTAGATTAGGCAGGCATCAATGAAGGCTTGAAGTTCTTTTCCAATGTATCCAAAGAAATCTATATTCTGGGCTAAACTTTGACATTTTTGCATGTAATATCATCTGCACTGTTTGCCATGAACTTGAATGCTACCAGGAAACCTTTCATTCTTTCATTTCTGAGATGTTTGTCATGTTAATGCTCACAGACGAGACATCTGAAAGCAGGATTTCCCAGGGACTTGAATTTCACAGGACAAAACTGAACAAAATCAGTATACTGAGAACATTGCTAGTTTCTCAAGTACCCAATAGTCCCTTCCTTCTCCAAGACCTGGAATGTTGTGTTTGACTAGGGAAAGGGGACCTTGTTTTTGTTATATGCAAGTAAAGTAATCTCTTGGTGTGTTTGACTAGGGAAAGGGGACCTTGTTTTTGTTATATGCAAGTAAAGTAATCTCTTGGTGTGTTACGTAACTTCTTTTAATTGGAAGATGGGGATTTTGCCATGGAGATAATGAGGCACTTTGTATCTAATGTGCAATTTTTTTGTTGTTGTTTTGTTTAGTGGGAGACTTTGATAAGATCTGGCGTGAGCACTGTGAGGATGAGGAAACTCTGTGTGAGTATGCTGTGGCAATGAAAAACCTTGCAGATAATCACTGGGCAAAAACTTGTGAAGGGGAAGGCCGAATTGAATGGTGTTGCAGGTAAGTCTTAGTGTATTTGAAAGAAGCAACTGCACACTTCTACTTGCAATTCGTTATAATACAATGCTTAAGCGGGTTTTGCTTTTTTTGCCTTTTTTTTAAGATTTGTTCTATAACATGTTAATGATTTATTGCTTCCTAAAACAGTACCTTCTTACTGTTCTAACTTACTAAGAAAATGTAGCTTATGAAGTGTTTTGTTATAAAGGTTGCCCTTTTTTTAAAGTATCTTCAACAACCAACTCATTTTCCTCGAGTACTGAAGGTGTTTGCAAGTAAACCTATGAGATAATTTTCTATACATTTGTCTGAACCTAAACTGAACAAATACAGTGAGTGTAGCTCAAGTTTAATTTTCAGGGCTTTGGTTTGATTTGTGCATGTAATAATGTTTGATCTCTAAATGCAAATCTCTGCTGCTTAATTGTCAGGTCTTAATCTTGACTTCAACCTCTGTGGAACTTGTTTTAGGTGGATTTTAAATTTTAAAATTCCTGTGTCATAAACATCTAATAGTAAAGTCATGAAGTGAGTTCAGCTAAACTATTTCAGTCCTTGAAGAAAATAAACTCCTAAAAGAGGAGAAATATTGATCACTCAGGATTCCTGCATGCAGTTGGCATCCAGGGCATACTATGGAATCTGTACAGCAGAATAAAACAAAATACTGTTGAAATCTAACCAGGAAGAGGATTTATCAATGGTCCACCCTTTGGGAATGACTTTAGACAGGTGAAAAGTAACATCATGTGCCAGTCTGTAGGTCCTGCCAGGTGAGTGTTGCAGTGTGAGGAGCAAAACACAGCAAAGAAAAGCTGGCATGGTATGGCTAAATTTAAATTCATTACATAGGTCCTTTGAGCCCATAAAACAACACACAAAAAAAAGGGTGGGGGCTAAGAACTGTGAAACAGTTGATCTGGAGTAAATTTTGGTGGCAACTTGAGCTGTTCTGTGGCTTCTGGAAAATGGAGCAAGTAATAACAAGCTGGTTTCCTTTTTCCCTATGACAGACTCTTAAATATTTGAAAATCATTCCTTTATGTATCAATCTTTTATGCTTTAGCTTAAACCTGCCCTCCCCCCTCCAAAAAAAAAAAAAGGTTAAGTGTTTCTCTATAGATCCTTTTCCAGACATGTTTTGTGTATCCTTATCCCCTTTACAAGAGAGGTGGATCAGTTGGAAAGAACTATGCTCAGAAATGGATGCAGCGTTTCCCTGGCCTTCTCAGGGATAAATAAAATGAAGAAATATTACTGAGGTTGTAGTAAACTCTTGTTATGCTGCTGACCTTGTTTGGTGGGTTTTCTGTGTTGTGTAGGGGTTTTTTTTGTATTGGTGCAGGCATTGATTTCTGCTCACTTGCGATCCCCAACTGCCTATTTCTTTTTTACAAGCTTCCTCAGTTCCTAATTGTTTTCTTGTATTTGTGCTATTTGTTACCTGTATGGAAATGCTGATATTTGTACTTCCTTTTACTAAATTACATTCTCTTGAATCACATTGAATTGTAATATGGTGATTTCTTGCAGTATCTTCTTCCCCCACCCCAGCTTGGCATAGTTTGCAGGTCAGTTAAGAGGAGTACTGACTGTTCCCAATGTTCAGGTTATCTGTAAAAATACTAATTGTACTGGACCGAGGACAGACTCCCATAGAACACTGCTCGATATTTTCTTACAATTTGATTGTCACAGCTTTTTTCAACAGAGCTGTGTGCACTTACTTTAAAGTAACTTC
Source organism: Ibidorhyncha struthersii (assembly GCA_013398815.1). NCBI lineage: Eukaryota > Metazoa > Chordata > Aves > Charadriiformes > Charadriidae > Ibidorhyncha > Ibidorhyncha struthersii. The sequence goes on from VZSZ01007261.1 coordinate 209,005, forward strand.
AGCTAAACAGTATTCCCTTAGCTTGTGGCAAGCTTGTCTGTTGTCCTGTAGGACAGGATAATGTTCCTTGTGGACAGTTGATAGCCGGTGTATTGAAGTTGTTTGGCTCTGTGTCTCACTTGTTTTCTGTTTGTAGTTCCTACAAGACTTACAAAATAAACATTTAAATAAGTGTCCAGCTTGGGCCTTGCAGCATGAACTCATATTAAGAAGAGAATCCACCCAGTGAGAGACACTAAAATGTTCTGTCTCAGTCTAAAGTTTCAATTAAAGCAGGTCAGGAGTTTTGCATCAGTAGAAGAAAGAGGGGTACTTTTCACTTTTGTGTGTCTCAGATTAAACCGAAGCCTGGATGGCTAGATACCAGAACGTATCAGATTGACTTTGTGTTCTGCTATTTTTTGTTCTCAAAGGGCCAAGAGGTGTGCCAGACAGATGGCAGGTCCCATTGCTGCTGCTATTCCTTGTGTCTGGGTGCATAATTGCATGCAAGAGAACTTGACTTGCATGAGACTTCACTGAAAGCTTTTGCTCAGTGCTTTAACTGTGTCACCACGACAGCAGGAAGGTAGCTGATGTATTAGATGAAGTTTAATGTGGGAGTGGAATGCCGAAAATACTTCGGAACCACGGGTGCATCCCTGCTGAAGAAAGGATTGTCTAGGCTTTTTTGGTTTTCTTTGAAGAAGTATCTTTTTCGATATCTGAAACTGGGAAGTGTTTTTCTCCCCTAGTTAAAAAAAAAAGCTGTGGGTTATTTTTTTAATCTTTCCTTCATTTTTCTTGTATTCTTTTGAAGGACCTGATAAAGTAAATCAGAGGACACAAAATAACCACTAGAGAAGCCACATGTATCTCTCAGGATCAGGAATAAAAATTTTCTTGCGGGGTTCCCCTTTTGAAAGCCTTTCTAGCTATTTAGTTGAAGCCACTGGAAAAATGCGTATTCTGACATTAATTCTTAAATCAGATGACATAAAACTTGTTATTATTTTACTACTTTATTATTTGTTGATTTAAACAAGTACATATCCAGACTTTAGAAGCTGTAAAAGATGTAAAGCAGTACGTGATAGACTGTGCTGATGACCATATGCTGCATTGTATAGGGCCAGTTTCATTTATTGTTTCAGTGCAGCGTTAGACAACTGTTAGCTTGGGAGGGTGGAGGGGGGCAGGGAGGGAAAGAGGTATTAAAACTTTGTTTCTTCTAGATGCAGGTTAATGGTCCCCTGAGTGGTGTTGTAAAAAAGCCTCCAACATTCAACTGTCCTTCCCTTATGTTCTTTTTATACCTTTAGAAAACTGAATACAGTAGCAAATGGTATTTGGAAACGAACATTTCTGTTTCTCTTTCTTTTCATTTATATTACAACACAAAACTTAAACCAAAGTGGGGTAAGATGATGTTTACCCTGTCCTAACTCGTGATTTTTGCTGGCATAAGTAGGCTGGTGAACCTTTGTATGGACAACGAATGCCAGCCTGTTCTGGTTCCAGTTAAAACAAAATAAGCTAGACCAGCAGGTTTGCTTCTTTCTGTTGCTTTTCCATCAATTTTAAGACTTGTGTTAACTTGGCAATTTTTTTTAAAATAACAAGATCCAAAATCTGCACTTCTAACTAAAAATGGCTGTCATGACAAAGTGCTATTTAGACCTCCACCTTTTTAAAAAGTCTTTTGACTTTCATGAGCAAACTGAAGAAATATGGACTTGATGAAGTTACTGTCAGGTGAGTGCAAAACTGTTTGGAGAAACTTGCAGAGAATAGATGTTAGAAGCTTATGTTAAAAATGTGATTTACTGAGGAGGACTCTGTCACTGCATCCATTACTAATAAAAATTTTCATTAGCAATCTGCTAGAATAAAGTATATTTATTAAATTTGCAAATGAGATCAAACAGAAAAGAATTGTTACTCTGAGAGCAGGATTAAAATTAACAGTGTTGTTAACTATACCAAATATTATCAACTATACAAATACAGGCCAGGGAGTAATTGGTTGTGTCAGTCTTTTAGAAAGGCATTTGGATTCTGTAGCAGGCCACAAGCTGAATATGAAACAGTCATGGGATGCTTTTGCAATAAAGGCAAGTAACATACTGGAGTGTGTTAATTAGATTGTCCAGAAGATACATAAAGTACTCCTCTGACTTTGTTTAGCATTGCTCTTAGCCAAAACATCATCTTGGCCACTGCGTTTAAAAAATAACAAGCAGCAGCTCAACTCCAAGAAAGACAAAGAAATGATGAAAAATCTTCTATTTTTTTTCCACAAAAGCCTTGTGTTTTTTTCTAGAAACTGGCTGAAACTTTAGTCAAAAGAAAAGAAGGCTAAGTGATCTCTTACATGATCTTTGAGAATAACAGGTCTCTGCTAGAACTGGAAAGCTGATCCTGTTTGGGTCTGGAAGACTGGATGAATGAATGCTTGAAGTCCTTTCAACACTGTTATGCAGCTTTTCTTGATGAATGCAGTTAGTCAAGCAATTCACTTTCAGGAGAATGGAATTAAGAGGGAGGTGGCGTAAACAGGAGGAGGGAAATGATTTAAAATAGAAAAAAGACTTAATGTTCATTGTTCATGTTTGTATGACAGTCTTCATTTTTTCTCTTAAATAATACTTTGTTCTGACAAAACTATATCTGTTTGTTGAACACTAGAGCTAATTAAAGCAGTGATCATATGATAACTGTTGGCTATCTTCAAGTTCTTGGAATCCTCCAGTAATGAATATTGCTTCCAGAAGCTGGCTTGGGGTGGAGTGGTGAATACAACACCAGAGAAACATCTGATTACAGACCTAATTTTGTTTCTCAAAAGGAAAATGTCTCAAAACCCTAGAACTGAGACCAAGTATGAAAAATAAAATGGAAAAATATATTGTATACAAGTTTCTCAACTTGAAGTTTAACAGAATGTAATTGTGATAATAATAAAAGATTATAATAATTTACATTGAGAAACCTAGTGGATTTCTTTAACCTAAAGCTGGGTGCTCATGGCAATAGCAAAATATTTGCCAGTCCAGAGGAAACTTTTCTGCTTTTCTAGGTATGATTCATGTATACAAGGGAAATTGAGAATTCTCCCTTCCTTGATTTTCTTTGGAGGTTGGGAGGTGGGTGGGTTAATCCTGTAGAAGAGTTTACACTTTTTTTTTCAGGCTACCAGTTCTGTCAGTTGACATTAATAAACTTATTCCTCAATGCGTGGGAGGAAGAAAGAAACATTTTACAGACAGAAGCCATGATGAGAAGGCCAGACTTTCCTTAAGCTCTGAAGGGAAGTATGTTATTTCTCTGTACCCTCGCTGAACTTCATCTTCAATATTAGGTTTTGGTTAGTAAATACTGCAAGGAACATAAGTCAAGCTCACCTTGTCCTCATTATAAAGCAGAAGGAACAGTACAGATGGACTGTATCAGTTTTTAACCTGTAAAACTGGCTGCTTGAAACCCTTAAGCATTGATAAGGGCTGTCAGAAACTGCTTTTTGCCATGATAAATGCTGACCACATCAGCTTTAATTTAGTTGTTTACTATTACTTGATGAGGAGAGCTACCTACTGATTCTTTCAAGGGTTTTAAATTCCATAAGGTGTTTCTTTGGCAATTCTCCGCTCCTGTTTTTAAAAAATTATATGTGCTATTGAAACCCTTGGGTTTGGTCACTGTATTTGAAAACGAAGCTTCTCTTTCATTGCTGGAGTGTATTAACAAATGACTATGTATTTATATTGCCTTTTACTGAAACTTCTATACATGTCCAGCCTAAATGGCAGAACAGGGGGGTCAACTTGAACAGGTTGTTTACCATTTGAGATTTGAAGTTTGGAAAACAAGTTTCACTGAGGAAATACCTTTACTTATTTATTTTAAGCAAAGACGTGAACTGGACACTTCACCTGTCTCTCTGCCAGCAAACTTAAACAGTTTAGACCTGAAATGTTTATTTCGTTGTTTGTGTAAACTGTAGCAAGCATTAGCTCAGGTAGCATTTACATTGCACAATTCTTCACAAACAAGCATGTTAATTGTAGAGCTGTTATTGTATCATCAAAGCCTGAAAGCTTAAATGTCAGTTCAAATGTCAGTTCTCAGAATTATAAAATAGATTCCTTAATTTTACTTCTCTTTGTAGATAATTAAGGGATGTTCTGTTCATTACTTGAGACAATTGTTAAATGTAGTCTTATATAGCTGCATACTCAAAACCACAGTGTGATCAATGACGGCTTTTAATGGCTGTGAAGTTAAACATGTAGCTACATCAGCAAGTCACCATGGGGTAAACTGAATGCATTACCTCTGGTTAGCTACTGTGCAGTGACTGCCCATGTGCTCACTGTACCCCACGGTAAGTGTGGGGAGTACATAGACAGCTCCTCTGAGGCCACGGGAGCCAAAAGGGTGACGTGTGGTAATCCTGCCAGAATTATTGTAACTTCAGCAGGGCGTAAAATGGAGGTAACCCTCAGTGGTTATGAAGTGCAGTGTTTCCTGGGGTTTTGTGTTCGGATGGATGGATTTGGTTTTGGTTTGTTTTTTGTTTGCTTTCTGGGGGGGAGGTGGG
>VZSZ01007261.1:213590-244664 GCA_013398815.1 Ibidorhyncha struthersii
GATACTGCACAGGTATGCCAACTGGGATCTGAATGTAAGAATTTAACCCAGTCTTGGGCCTTCCTGTGGCTGTGGCCCCTCTGTCCACCAACAAAAACCCAGGAGTAGAAGATGTTTCTCCTCATGGTTGACTTTGATAGTTTCCTATGTGCGGACAAGGAAGGTCAGTTGAGAAGAAAAGAAAATTATGAGAACTCAGTTGACATGATAGACGGGTAGAAGGATAGAAAAAATACTGATTTGTACCAGTACCAAGAATGAGGAAGAAATGGCTGCTCAGTGACAAGGGGAGCTTATACTACACTTTACAAGTAGGTGGTTCTCCTGTGCAACAGCTCATTAAGCGTTAAGCTGGGCAACATACCAGCTTCTAGTGAGTTAAAAGGTTGATAACATCAATAGTTCAGGAGAAAAAAAAATACATTCTCCCAAGGTTGTGAACTTTTTGATGTGTTCTGATTTACATGTCAGTGTGAGTGGCAGTGCAACGCTATTTAAACTACCATTGATTCTGGATGTCTTAAGAGAGACAATGAGAAAAAAAACTTAGAATAAAAATAAAGAGACTGCAAGGTGCTAACAGAGTAGTAGCTGGGAAACAGTGAGGAAAAAATATTTTTTCCGAGTTTCACTTCTTTGACTGACATACAGAACTAAATAGTTCTAAATTGATCCTATGCGTATTAACAAATAATACACTATAGTGTAAAATACACTTTTATTAGCATACCAGCAATAATTCAAGTGTTTTTCTAGGGTTCTCTTTTAAAGTTTCCCTATGTTTTTAATCTCTTGCCTGCTGAGTTAAATGACTGGCTGCTTCTGCTTTAACTTTGTTCATTTTAGAATTGTCTTTCTGCATGTGCAGGCTGTAATGGATAGAGTTGGTATGGTTTCACAGTGCGTATATCTGGGAGTATTGCAGCCTGGACTGCTATTCATGCTTCTGCATGTGATCTTGCTCCATATTGTTAATATGTGGATTTTATTTATTCCACCTAGCTTCTCTTTGGTCTGAAAATAGCTTTGGTTACTGAGGAATTGTAATTATAAACTTGTTGATTATAAATATGTTTACTGAGTTTCTTTCTTTTATAGCTGTGTTTTCTGCTCTAAGGTTACTGTTTGCATTTTAGACTTTTTATATTTAGTACAAGAACGCCTAGGGCCTACTTGAGCAAGTAAAACTTGCTTGTGCTTTGAGTTTGTTAGGGACAGGTCAGTTTTGATCTTGAGGTTTTATAAGCATGTCAGCACAGAAATGTGTCCAGGATAACTTATTTTTTCCCCCCTCATAGCAAGAATAAGTAACCTGGACATGATGTGCTACTTTAATTATACATTTATTAACTCAAGGTGGTCATTTCGTACCATCTTGAAGTAAAGCAACTTCTACCTGTACCTGTTTGATTGTGTATCTTTCCCTTTAAGAAACTCAACTCCAACCAATTACTTTTTTTTTTTTTGTCCTTCACATCTTATATGGTGGAGAGGCTGGATATATTCGTAGCCTGTAATATCACCAGCCCTTAGATAAAGCCTGTGTGTTCCAAGTCCTTGTATCTATCTGTGATTTAAATGCAGCATTATACCAACATGTCCTTTCCTGAATCTGTGATGTGAAATACTATGTTATCTTCATCCTGCTTTGTATAAGGTGTTGTTAAACTACACTTGAATTTATGTTTTCTGAAAACTTTCCTTCAAACCTCTGCAATTTTGTTCAAGGAACAAGTGAATTTCAAGAAAGCACCATAAAATGGGTTGTTATGAAAATATCATTCAAACAAGTACTATTTCTGTTAAACTTTCCATGCAAATACTTGGCTGGCACATCTAATTAAAAATACTGCTTTGCTCAGGGTGAGTGAGGCTTTTTAATTTTACAGCAACAAATTGTTTCCAATTCTAGTTCTATTTTGTAGACAAAATTCAGCTATTCTTGAACATAATGCTTGCTTCGCATACACTAATGCTGACTACTGGTTGAAGTATGCAGGTGCAATTTAACTTTTTTTGATAACATTCTTTCCTTTAAACTGTTTAACATTTCTGTTCAAGTATGACCAGATTATTTTGTTCTGGTTCCTATTACCAAATTAAGTATGGGGAAAAAATCGAAAGCTAAAGTAAGTCTTCCACAATAATACAACTACTGCAGATATCTGTTACTTAAAACCAAAAAACATCCCAGGCAAACTCAATTAAAATTAAAAACTGGTGTATGCAAGTTAGCCCATAAGCTTGGATTATGTTTTTTTCCCCCAACATTACATGCCTTGCAAGACACAGTTGTTTCAAAAGCATCTGCGTTCACGGGTAGCTAGTTAATAACTCTTTGCACCTTAGGGGGGAACAGTGGTGCTCGTGTGACAGCTGAAGTCTACACTCTGGTGATGTTCTGACAAGGCTTCTGCTATCTTGCTCTAAAAGCCTATCCAGATAAAACTATTTTGAGTCTGTTTACTCAACGGTGACTTACAGCCTAATTTCTGGAAATAAAACACCAATCAACTTCAAGTGTGTCTTTGGGTGTATTGCATCTTTCTTAAAGCAGATTTACCAAAGCTGCAGTAAACCCCAGATTTGTTTAAAAGCTGACCTCATTTGTATCTCTTAAACCTCGGTCTTGCGTCTTATCTATAGTAATGACCAAAAAAAAGCACCCTGTTTTTCTGGGGAATTTTTTCGTTTTGTCTTTTCAGTGTATGCCGAGAATATTTTCAGAATGGTGGAAAAAGAAAAGCACTTGAGAAAGACGAAAAAAGAGCACTTCTTGATTCTAAGACCACTCCAGCTTTAAATGTTGCCCAGGCACCCAAGATTGAAGATCCCTTGCCAAACTTTGGTTTGACAAATCATGAAGCTATAACAGAAGAGTAAGTTTTACTTGTTTTCCAGAATTTTCCTGCCCCCCGCCCCATGTGGTAAGACTTACCTGGGTGTTTTTTCCCCGTAGCATATTAAATCAGTCTGATGTATTTTTAATAGTTAAGAAAGGGCATTTTCATGTGAACATATATGTTTCAAGAATTTTTTTTTTTTATTTTGGTGGATGCCATAAAAAAAATTGCTTGAGAATGCTCTTAACACTTAAATGAAGATGACTAGTTGTCAATTTCACTTTTGTATGTCATTGGTGTGCAATGCAATTCATATTAAACCTTGAGGTGAAATAAGGGAGATGTTAATTAGAATCTAATGGCTGTTCAGCATTGTTGAAAAGTCAATTGCTTATGTAAGTACTAAGTGTCAAATGTAAATATCAGGGTACTTAAAACTTTCTCTTCATAAATAATTGCAGAGAAACTCTTGATTCCAATTAAACACTTCAAAAGTAATTTTGAATTATAACCCTTAATTTTACATGTGCTAGCTTTCTGATGACTGGCTCTGCAGAAGTTGTAGTATCCTTAAGGTATTTTCCTAACAACAGTTTTAATTTTGGTTTTGACATTCGCTCAAGTAAGAATTTTATTTTTGGCATTCAGGAGTAGATTTAGTATTTCAGTTACAGTCCCACCCTCCTTTTTTTCCTAAATAACATGGGTCATGTTTGTGGCTATTCCATGTATGATGGAAAGAATTTAATATTTTGCAAGTATAATGGAATAATGAATGCATAAGCATATTATCATTAAATGTTACACTTAGGACTTGCTTCCTATTCTTTATAGACCAATTCCTACAACTGTCTGCAGTAGTGTTTGTTCTGTGAAGAGGTTTTTATCATTATTGTAACATGTATTCTGTGATCAGCACTCAATTTAGGTTAGATATAGTATTAGTTAGGAAAGGAATGAGCATACTACTAATGTTACTAGCACAGATGTGTCTGTCCTTATAAGCTGGTATCTTTTTTGGTTTCTCATGTTTGTAAAGTAACTTGCAAAAGGCACAAAGATCCCAAATGCCTGGATAGTTGAATAGTTACATGCAAAATGAAAACATTTTCCCTGTTGTTGTCCTATTATGACAAGACAAAACAGATGCTTCCAAAATTAAGGTAGTGGCTTCTTATAAGCTGACTTCCCCCACAGCCTCCTCTTTTTAGTGCTCATTTTGCTAAGTCAGCCTCAATCTGAATACCTGGTTTTAATGAGAACTGCCAGGCACTTGCACATAGGGCTGATGAGATACTGATATCTTGTAACACCTCAATAATGCTGGCATTTGTAAACACATAATTTTAGCGTTACTGTAAATAGCAGCATGTTGGTACTTGTTTGTTTAAATCAATAGGTTTGATGATCATACACTACTTCAAGTTGATTTGTCTTCCAGTGGGAGGCCTTGTCGTGACAAAGCATTAGCTCTCTCTTTGCGTGTACTCTGTCTTTGTACAGTTTATACAGTTTGTTGCGGAGCTAACTTCACATGAGTTTCTTCTTGCTGCCAGTAGTCTGTAGCCTTTCTTTTTGTTCTGAGTAGTGTGAATAGAAAGTAGTTAATAAAGAAGTTTTTATTAAATAATTTAAAAAGTATTTGTTAACATAGTAAGCGATGATGATTTTTATCTTCATTGTCAAAACTTTAAAAATACATACATCCACATATCTGGCAAAGGCAAGATTCGTATTATTTACCTGAGTAAGTAACAAATGATAGTAAGGTTTTTTAGTAGCCGTACAGACCTTTAAAGCAACAAGGCATAGCTGTTCTATATTACTGCCCAGAGAAATGAAAATTCAGTTTCTTCCTCTGTGCAATATAAAAGAAATTACAGAGTTAATCAGAATGAAAATGGAGTGTGTATTACACAAAGCATACTTTCCTCCTGAAATGCTTTTCTACCACGTCTACACTGATTGATTAGTGAAGTCTGAATCGTGGTGAGGTCTTGGTACAAAGGGTATGGGGGAACCTCCCCCCACGCAGACAATTGTTCAAATACTGTCACTCCATTCTGGTCATGTAATGCTACAAATAAGAGTTGGGGGGTTTTCTATAGGTATGGCTAAGGCTGCAACATTTTATTTCACTCTGCTAAGTGTAAAGACAATTTTGTTCTTTCCATATATAATCCTCTCTCAAGTAGTATTAAAAACAGGTTGCTTAGGTAGGAGCTCGTTCTGAGCTTACCTTTACTGGCAAGCCATTGCAGAGATACTGTACTTTGGTAAAGAGCAAAGCTAGCTCAGGAATAACAAGCTCCGCAGGTAGTAAAAAAGATGCTGGGAGATGTAGAGAGAAGTCGGAAGCACTCAGCCAGCCCTTGAAGGTGATGGTAGGAAACATCATAAGAATCAGAAGGCCAAAGTTTACTGCAACTCAGCTACTTTGATGAACCCGTTTCCAGTTGCTCATGTTGCTCACCTCTTTGCCATAGTAAAATTGGTGAGTCTTACAGAAATAACTAATGTGAACAGTCCTTTATTACTTTCATCTGTATGAAAAGTATCGTGTTGTCCACAGTATGTACTTCCATCCCAGACTGAGTCTCTTAACATTACAACTGCACCTGTTGTGAAGCTGGACACCAAAGTGGCTCTGTCTTGCGAGATAAAAGCAGCTGTTACCTCCTATTTAACAGCTCCTCCCTTCAATAAATCAGTCTGTTCTGGTTTTTGAGAGTTGTTTTCTCTTCTTTTCTGTCAACTGAAGCGGTCTTGCTTTTTATCCTTAATGGTAGATATTGTAACCTTTTTCATATGTATTCTTCTCACTTGTTGGTTTGAATGTCTCTTAGAGTTCAACCTATCATTCCTTCTTTGATATAGATCAGCAAACTAGATCTTCCTAGGAGATATCTGTACCCGTCGATGTTATGGAAGATTTGAGGCATACCAGTGTTGCCACTCAGAACCAGATAGGCTTCTGATTTTTTTCCCCACCCATCCTTGATAAATAATAGAGTAATTGAAAACTGTAAACTAGGAGAGTAATTGAAAACTGTAAATTAGGAGATCAGCACTTGAACTGATTAATTTCAGAGATAAAGTGACTTTCCTTATGGTCATATAACTGCGCTCTATTTCTACCTGCTTCCAAGAGAAAATGTCACTTATTGGTACAACACCTAGTTGAATAATAGGTGCATTTTTAAGGGGGCTAATAATCAAAAGCTGCAGTCCATTTAATAAAATTCTTGAGATAAACAAGTGTGGGATATATTAAAAATGCACTCATTTCCCAGGTTATGTACACTTCTTTACCAGGTCCTGATCTTCAACTATTCAAATTTTGGTTTTCTACCTGTGTACTGATGCATTGAAGAGCTGTGGATTCAAGATGTGCTTGGAGATTACCTGCAGTGGCAAAGTACTTCCTTTGCTTTTAATGTTGCTTTAACTGAAAATCATTAGGAAACAGGGGGATGAAGGCTGATTATCAATGAATTCTGTAAGACTACAGTTCTAACAAATTCAGAGGCTCACTGGATCAGTGATTGTCACAGTTACGTTCTCACAGAGGAATCTGACTTAAGAGTTAGAGTGCTGAGAAAGTAGGCATCTGAACCAGCGGCCTTCAGACTATCTGAATTTGTGGTCTGTGCTCTCTGTATACGTTCACTGACTGAACCGAAGTGCTTCTGAAGAGCTTCAGAATTATTTCAAGCACCTAACTAGGAACCTGCCCTTACTGATAACTGGCAGGCTGAGAATCGCTACTAAGCAATTCATTGCACCTGTGTCTGAGAGGCAGCAAAACCTGACAACAGGAAGTCACGACACAAGTGAGCATCTGAATTCCTGCTACTATTAAGGTTTCAAAGTACATTTGCATTGAACTTAGACTAAAAGGTTCCTTGGATGTGACACGCCTGTCAGAGTGAATTTGCCCTGTATCAAATGCCTTAGATCTGTTGTCCTTTAGTGCAGAAGAGAGTTTCTGGCTTCTGCTCAGCTTAGAATCCAGAGTTGTAGCTTTCCAGAAGTGTGCCCCAATGCTGTAGTAATCGGAAGTTGTGTCCCCCTTCACCCTGTCAAAAATAATGCTGCAGCCAAGAATGCAGGTTTTGTAAGACAGGAAGATAGAATACATCACAGTGATTTTTCACTTTACTGTAGGTGAAGTAGGCTCTCCTGGAAATTAGAGGGTTCTGGGTTGCACTGCTTAATTTTAATCTGTACAAGTATCTGATTGAACACTTTAAATGGAAAATGTTAAGGTCTCTAGAGGCTGTCATTCTTCTTTATGGGAAGCTTTTTCTGTACTATAAAGTCATGTTCCTTCTTGTTGCGTTTCTTGTGGTCCAATGTGTCTTCTATTCTTTTGCTGTTACCATTGGACTCTCATTGGAGCACAGGCATATATATAGACATATGTTTTTGTGTCTGAATGAGAAAGAATCTGCCACTAGGGTCTCCATTTGCTAGACAAGGATACATGCTGGTCTGAGAAATCTCATACTAGCCTTACATGGAAAAAGACACTACCTGACTTCAGCCCATGTTTGTGATTTATGGCCACTAGGATCTGAATGGTCTCTCTGCAGTTTTCGAACTCCTGTCATACAGATTACATTGCGATTGGCATCCAAGCTGGGAAAAAATTGTTGCTATCATCTTCCTTCTGAAATCTCACTCAGTACTGTCTGACTTACAGAGTAGCCTGGTAATGTATGAGGTTTTAACTTAAAGATAATTGTTGCACTATTTGCCTTGGTGGTGCTGGTATTTTGGCAGAAGTATCCCCTGGCTATCTTCTATTCCATGTAAAAGCAAAATCCTTAAACTTGGCATTATTATTCTGCCGAATGCAACAAGAAGTCTTCTCTTGCTTCTCCAGCATCCTCTCTGTGGTAGAACACTGGGAGTTTGCGAGGAACACAGAAAGCCCAGATCTCTTTATTGCTGCTTAAAGTTTTGGGGTTTTTTTCCCCCTGCAGTAAAGTTTTGGGTTTTTCCCCCCCCCTGCAGTTCCTTATTGCTTTGTTGTTGCTATGAGTACAACCATGGCTCTGTTGGACTCCACTGGCCCTGCAGATCTGTTTCTGAAAGTTTTTGCAGTTACCTGTCTCTCTAGGGCTGAATCTTTCCCAGAAACATGACAAATTATATTTTGGAGATGCCAGTTGGAATTGGCTACAGAAATGTGAAGAAAAAAGCAACACTTGCTTGCTGGAAAGTTACCATTCTCCTCGCTGTGAATTCCCCGTGAAAGCTGCGAGTTTGCTTTTGTTTGCCTCTATTAATGGATTTTGGGTATTCCAAGATCTTACAAATCACGATGGAAATTTTTAGATGCAGCTCTGTAAATGTTCCAACAGAAAGAGTTCAAACTGTTGAGGACTAGTGGTGCTGTATATTTTCTTTTTTTTATATATATGTGGATGCACTCATCCTTGTGCTTTAAAGAACAGGCAAATGTAGTCTGTACTAGTGGACTTGAACAGAATTGTTTAACTGCAGCATTTACAGATCTGTTGCAATTGCAAAGAAAGAATAAATAGCAGGGGCTTCCAAATTCAGAGTGCAAGGAAAATAAAAAACGAAAGAACTATCTCTTTGATTGTAGGATGTATTCAACAGCTGATTCCTTGATATTAGTGGTAACTGAGTGCAACATTCCAATTCTAATTCTTTTAAGAGGTACAGCATATCAGGTTAGTCAAACTAAGTGCCAGGATGAGGCAAAACCTTTAAACGATGGTGAGATAGCTGACTGACAGTACTTCTATACAGGTACACTGATCTTATCTGATGCTACATGATATATATACTGGTAACTGCCTTAGGCATGAAGAAAATGCCTGTGGTTGCAAACTTGAAGACCACAAATGTTCCTCTAGGCATTGGTCACGGAGGCTATCTTTTGGAAGAAAAGAGTGCTTTAAGAGGCACACTTCCAGAGCAGTCACTACCCTTAAAAGATGCCAGGCATCTTTTTTTCTTTTCTTTTTTTTAAACTGTGTATTTAGCTTAAAAAAAAAAAAAGAGCAATGATGTCTTTATCTTCATAAAGGCATTTCAGGTTGGTTTTGCAGTTGGTCACAGATGATGTCAGAGCTTCCCAAGAAGAGGCAAATCTCATCTGCCAGCCTCTGGCGTATCTTCTGCTGTGCTATAATGGGAGCTTCCACTAGACAGTACAAGAATGTCCTCTCTTCGTTTCTTCAGTCTGCTGTTTTCTTTCTAAACTCCCACTCTTCCAGGTTTTTTTTTTTACCCCAGGAAATTTTGGAATCTGGTTGAGAAGATGATGGTCCAGTTATTCAGTGTGGTCGGTTTTGTTTTCATTTTTCATGACATTTTGGAAGGGTATATATGCATCTCCAGCATTCTGGAACTAAAGTATCAAAGTGTCCTCAGCAGTCTGTCAACCTCTTTCTGTCAGTCCAAGCAGTAAGTCATGGTTTCTCAATTTAATCCCCTTTCTTTCCTAATCATTCACCTTTTGTTGTTTGGTAGCATAGCTAAGTATTTAGTATTACAGCCATTGGCTGCCTTATCTATAATTTAACCTTGAATAGTAGGGTCATTACACAGTGGCAGATAAGGAGATAGATTTTTGGCTTACTAAAATGTTCCTCAGAATTCTTATGGGATAAATCTTCATTTTTGAGTACTTCAGAAGTACTCTGATTAGGACTCTTTCTTAAACCAGATGACTATTTTTGACTATTTCTCATTAAAAAGCTTTTGGATACTCCAAAAGAAAACTGATTGCATGGCATGGAATAGACTTTTTTTTTCCCCACGTGGTTTTGAGCGAATACTTCAGTTCTGTTAGATGTTTAGAACAACTTCCCTACAACTTTGCCTGGACTGTTCTAACTCTTTCACAGCATCCATTGAAAATAAAATTGCAGTGAACCTCCAGTATTTCAAAAAAATATTACCTAACATAGAGCAAATAAAATATTTTAAAATTTTTTCAAGGAATAACTAAATGCTTTCATTTTTAGATACTTTTTGTTTACCTTGGAAAACCATTATGTGTTCTCTTGTCTTTATTAAACCAGTTATGGTTCTTGACTTCAGATGCCCTTTAAAATGGGACTGACAAGTAGGTAGGTCATAGAGTGTTTCCTGTTTCTCTTTTAAAACTCCTGAAATTTTAACTCTGGTGACTTGTGTGACTTCAATACCACTAAATACCAGGAAAAGGTAAGTGGGAAACACAAAGCAATAGAGAAAGCTTGTCTAGTGGGCGCACAAGTTGTCAGTTTCTTACGACAAGTACACAAGTTAGTAGTATTACAGCTGCTCTGAACATAAACTGTTCTGCTTGAGGACCATCTGCTTTACTGATGGAGCTTGGTTCTTTAGTTATCTCAGCAATTCAAGTCAGGCTTTCCCTTCTATTAGTCACTGCTGCAGTGTTCTGTGAGAATTTTTTTGCATTAGTTATCTGAAATTGTAGTTTAGAATATAGCTTCAAAAATAACCTTTGATAAAGCTGAACTGTTGTTGCTTCTTAGATTGCTCCACTCCTTGGGGAAGATCAGATTACTTGATGTTGGTAGCTGCTTTAATCCGTTTCTGAAGTTTGAAGAATTTCTGACAGTTGGCATAGATATTGTTCCAGCTGTTGAGGTATGTAATGTTTGCTGAATTTAATAAAAATTTCTTTCTCAGATATTTTAGAATGCTTCAAAATGAGTATTAAAAAAAGGTATGTGTAATACTTAAGTGTGTATCCTAAATATCTGTGCTTTAATAGGAACTGTGGTCCTCCTGCAACATTCTTTCCCGTGAACAGGCTCTAAACTGTAGTTGTGTTTTGTTTTAAAAATCGAATTGTTTTCAACAGTTATGCCTTTAAAATGTGGTTGTGAATCTTAAAATTGGAAAATATCAGTAGCCATCTTTTAATGGCATTTCAGATGAGTCGTTGCATCTTAAAAGGCATAAATAAAAATTGAGTAGGCTTATGCTTAGGCATGAACCTCTCAGAAGCTGCATTCACTGACAGAAGGAAGTAATCAGTGACTGTACTTGGTGAGTTTTTCAGGGAGTTTTAGTAACCAGAAATGCACTGTAAGGGGGCTTTTCTGTTTATTGCTAGAAATTGTATTGAACTTCTGTAATGCTGAGGACAAATTTATCAGCACTTTTGGGGTAAATTGCTTCATTTTCTCTAGCTGGTAAGGTTCTCATAAGATTTTAGAAGAATTAATGTGTTTGTTCTTTCTGTCTTTCACTCTTGACCCAACTTTTGTCAGTCGTAATGGCATTTATTAACCAAGCAAAATGACGAAGAGGAATGGAAATGAAAAGATACGGAAAGGAATGCATTTCTGACAGAAAGCAGAAAAACCTTTGACCATACACATCTTGACCACTTACAGTTTAAAATGAGGCTCTGTTAAAATCAGTAGCCTCTGTAGAACTGGAGGGGTGAGAAGAAGTGTACAAGTACAATAATACAGTTAACTTGAAAGTAATGTTCTTATTTGCTGCAGTGTGGTTTACATGCTAAATGCACGGTATTTTGTTGTGGTCACCAGGTTTAGTTCACCAACAACTAATTTATATTTTTGCATATATGCTTAGAGATGGTGAAAGATAGTCTTGAAAAAAATCTGAGTCTGGTTGAATTGCTTTAAAAAGCAATTCAATGTTAGTTTCATCTAAAACACAAAGAAATGTTGAGTGGACTCCATCTTGCCTAATTTGAAGAATAGGCATCAGTTGCCCAAATATGATTGCTTTCTACCACTTAAGAGGCTGTTAGGACACCTGCATAGGGCTGTTGGACGTGACACAGGATCTAAAGGAGACACATGCCACTGAAGCGGCATGGCATCTAAAATGCTAATACATGACAAGTAAATATCTAGATAAGATGCACAGATCATGGGTGTCTACGTCTGAGGTTCTATGTTCCAATTACAGTCAGTGGAGATCTATTAAAAATAGTTAGTGAAACCTAAATGTCTGCTGTTACATGGTGAGGTGAACTGTGTGGTGATCTCACGGGCTGTATTGAGTGGCGCTCCAGTGACCATAATGGGAGCCTAGACACCTTGAAGCTGAATCTAACCATTAAGTTTTGGGTATGCATATTTGATATCTTGCGATCTGGTCTGTCCTCCTGTTTTCATAAGAAAATTACTTTTGTTCTCATGAAAATCAATTTAAATGTACAGTGACCAAAACCATTACTGGAAGAGTCCCAGAAGCGTTACTTCTATGGATGTAATGGAGGAATGTGAGTAATCCAGGCCAGACAACAGGAGAGGGAGTAGTCAGGTAGCTGCAATTTCTGTGTACTAACCAGTTCTTCAGGCTCTCTCCCAGTACAAAGGAATGATAAGGTAATTGATTTCTTGTCATCTGACATAGTTAGTACCATAGCTTGATGATGGGAACTCCCCAAAGTGCTACTGTGAGGCCTGTCTTGAGCTCACCAGCCTCTCTTACTTCCATTCTCTTGGATACTTGGTGTTCAGGGCACCTTGAAACTTAGCTAGCAAGCGTTCTTGGAGTGAGGTGGAGTGCAGTTTGTGCACTCAAATGCATCTGCTAGAATAAGCTTAGGCCCACCTCCAAACCAGAATTAATAAGCCCTGATGTATTCAAGATGACTCTACTTTGAGCTGCATCAGCACCATAACCTCCTGAATAAATTTATCTTTAGGCCAGCAGTTGCCTGGGCTGATTTAAGATTTCAGAATAACAGCCAGAGGGCTCTTACGGCCGTTAATGTCGTCTTCTGACCTCAAAAATTGATCTGATAATTTAGTGGTAGAAGCTGACAAAAGAAGAACTGGTAAAATCTGATTTAGCAGATCTTTTAAGTAAGATACACAAGTACTTTTTGAAACACATTGAAGCACAGAGGCTTTTGAAGAAGTCAGTTTCTTGAATAATGTTAAAGAGAGGGTTAAATAATTCCTTCTTTAATAAAAATAGTTTGATCCACTTTCTGCATATAGAAATGCTTTGGATATAGACTTAAGTTGTTGAGTAAAATGCTTAATTTAGGAATAAGAAGAATGTGATTGTGGCAAAACTATGAGAGGAACTTAAATGTTAGTTATATAATAAAAGAATTAATGCCTTCAGAATGTTGAGAGTCTCTGTTTCATATAGAGAGATTGTAAACTGTAGAGATACAAATATGGAAATATATTTCCATTAAAAGGTTTTGTGTTTTGGGGGGTGGGGGGAGTACACACCAAGAAAAAATTAGTCTTCTCTTTAGCTAGGCATTTTTCACTCATTTACAGTGTCCTGGTGTAAGGTATGCTGAGGGAAACATGTAGTATTAAAGAAACATGCAGGAAAGACATGGACCTGTTGGAACGGGTCCAGAGGAGGGCCACAGAAATGATCTGAGGGCTGGAGCACCTCTCCTATGAGGACAGGCTGAGAGAGTTGGGGTTGTTCAGCCTGGAGAAGAGAAGGCTCCAGGGAGACCTTATTGCGGCCTTCCAGTACTGAAAGGGGGACTACAGGAAAGATAGGGAAAGACATTTTAGCAGGGCCTGTTACAATAGGACAAGGGATAATGGTTTAAAACTGAAAGAGGGAAGATAAAAGGAAAAAAATTTTTACAGTGAGGGTGGTGAAACACTGCCACAGGTTGCCCAGAGAGGTGATAGATGCCCCATCCCTGGAAACATTTAAGATCATTTAAGAGCAGCCTGATCTAGTTGAAGATGTCCCTGCTTATTGCAGGGGGGTTGGACTAGATGACCTTTAAAGGTCCCTTCCAACCCAAACTACACTATTATTCTATGAAACTAGGAGGAGGGAAACTGAGACTGGGGTAAGCAGAACAGATTTTGTTTTTGAGCCGGTATTTTTGCTGGCCCTTTCAAATCATTCTGCTTATAACACAGATATGCCAGAGTATAATTAGCCATGGTTATTTTCTTAGATGAGTTTAATTTGTCTACATAACAAAAAAAATAAATTAAAAAAAAAAAAAGATGGCAAAATTGGAATGAAGGGAGAATCTCCACTTTGGAAATCCAAATACAATGACTTACTGCTGGGAAACATGCTGAATATGCAGCAGATGTTGTATTGGAGTAAATATAGTCTGAGACCAAAAAATAAAGAGTCTGGAAGGGTACTGGAATGAAAAATTAAAATATACAAGTAGGATTGTGTTCTTGTATTTTAGTGCATCCACTGACATTTAACTGCTGTTTCAGTGTCTAGAAGGACTTTAACATCAGTTCAAGACTTGTATATCTAGTTTAGTAGCAATCTCCAGTTTAGCAGCATTTTTATCCTACAATGCTTGCAGAGTTCAGATTCCACTCAAAACATACTTTAGTCCTGAAATTGTCTTTAACGTTATTTCTACATAACTGTTTTATGAGAATTTTTCCACTACTGAGAAATGCATGCAGTCTAAATTGTTTTTTCAACTGTGTATGTATAACCTCTAACTTAAGTCTTGCTTCTAAGTTATCATGGTACTCTGAACAATTATTCTTCAAAGCACTTCTTTCTTTTAAAACCTATTAGAGGATGTCATGAAATTACTGCTGTTAATTTCCTGTTCTAAATATTACAAGGAAGCAGAATATAGTCCTGCAGGTATAATGGTTGCAATTAAAATTTCTTTATTATAGCCACATAATAAAAATATCTTTCTTGATATTTTTTTTTGCATGTTGGAGACCAAGATTAAAACTACTGAAAAATAAATCACAGATTTTTTTGAACATTGATTACTATTTCCCATTTACTGCATACTCTTGAAAGAGAATGTGGTTTTATTTAAAAAGTAATAACATCTTCTACTTGGAAACAATTGTGCATATACGTTGCCTTATGAATACCATTACAATACTGTTCTAGTGATTTTTTTCAATATGGTTTTATAAAACATGCTATAAATATTTTTGTGGTATGAAAATGCAACAAATCTAACTCCATGTTTCAGATGCGCTCCACAGAATGTTTTGTGTCTTGCTTTCATGTTCATTTACCTGTTTAGAGTGTCTTTTGTTCACTGCACATTATTTAGGCATTAATAACAATTTTTGTTACTATCCTGTCAAAACCTTGTGTCTTAACACATTGTTTATGAAAGAAGTCAGTCCAGTTTTTGATTAATATAAAGTGTCAAAACTTAAATGTAGTGAATAGTAGACTATTGCACTTCGTTTTTGAATGCTCTGTGATTAACAGAAGTTAAGAACTTGTTCTTCTCTGTGTTATATTATGGTGTCATTTCCCATCTTTGACAGTTTGAGTGCACAAATGATTAAGACATGAATTTACAGCCCTTACCTTACTTTGATAACATAATGTGTACTGCCACACTGTATTTGCAGCAAGGTTAAAACACAGACCTGCATCACTGCTGCAAAGCAGTTAGTGTAATGTATCTTTCCCATGTATATTGCTTTGTCATAGCTGCTCTGTTTCTGTACCAGTAAGGAATGACACTTTTTTCCAAGTGACCAAACTACTAGGTTTCTTGGATTCTTTTCAAAGAATTAGTGGAAATACTAGGTATCAAATTTATTTTCTAATTACTGATTTTCAGGTCTATAAAAACCTATAAAAGGCTTCCAGCATCCAGAGAAACAAAAGCAATGTAGGCTTATCTGTATTCTTCTTCAATCATTTGTGAGATAGTTGATATGATACTTTGTTCTGTTTGGGTTAAATTTCTATTTTATTTTTTTAATTAACAATACTCAGCTGTCAAATCTCTAGTAAATTACTACACATCTAAACTTTTGCTTTGCAAATGTGAAAGCTAACAATACGCATTAAATAGTGGGTTTAGATTGTTTGATTTAATAGCAAGAGAATGTTCAGCAAGCTTGACACTTCCTCGAGGGAATGGAGAGGTTATCATTGTTTTTCTGTGGGTTTGGATTGTATTTGCTCTTTGAACTAATCTTGATGTTTGTTTGGTTTTCTGTTTTTCTTACTCCACCAGAGTGTATACAAATGTGACTTCTTAAATCTTCAAATTCAGCAACCTCTCCAACTGGCACAAGATGCTATAGATGCCTTTCTTAAGCAACTGAAAAATCCCATTGATTCTCTACCTGGAGAACTGTTCCATGTCGTCGTTTTCTCACTCCTCCTTTCTTATTTTCCATCACCCTATCAACGATGGATATGCTGCAAGAAGGCACATGAACTTCTCGTATTAAATGGCTTATTGCTTGTAATAACTCCAGATTCATCTCATCAGAATCGCCGGGCCATGATGATGAAAAGCTGGAAAATTGCCATAGAGTCCTTGGGTTTTAAACGCTTCAAGTATTCCAAGTTCTCTCACATGCACCTGATGGCATTTAGGAAAACTTCCCTGCAAACAACAAGTGACTTAGTTAGCAGGAACTACCCGGGAATGTTGTATATCCCACAGGATTTCAACAGTATAGAGGATGAGGAGTATTCCAACACTTCCTGCTATGTTCGATCAGATACAGAAGATGAACAGCTAGCTTACGGTTTTATGGAGCTGCCTGACGCTCCTTATGACTCAGACTCTGGAGAAAGCCAGTCTAGTTCAATTCCTTTCTATGAGCTAGAAGATCCTATATTGCTTCTAAGTTAATGTAGTCGCTGAAATGCCCTTTCAGTCAAACCTCTTGCTTAACTAATTTTGCTATACTAACATGGGCTCAACACACAAAAATGGTTTGCATAAAGAAAATACAAAGGTTTACAGAGTTTGCTATTTTTTTCTACTTTTGAATTTTAAAATTTATTCTTGTATGAAAGTGAAAAAATACAAGTTTTATGCAAATGACTCATGTCATAGCATAAATTGCTGTTACTTTCTTTAGATTTGTATCACTGATTTTTTTCCAGAAAGGTACCATTCTTTTCTTTAGTGCTGTGAAGTGTGAATTCTATTTAATTTGCTAAATGTTGTTTCAATATTTTAACTCAATGTGGTTGAGCTTAAGGCACTGGAGTTGGTGGGCTTCTGAGAAGTATATGTAGGAAGAAATAATTTGCACTTTAATTAAATGTGCAGATAGGTTAAGACACTTGGTTACACATGTCCCTTCTTAATTATGGAACAAAACGTTTTTCCAAAACTTGTTTCACTTTGGTTAAACTTGGGCTGGAAAAACTGTAGCGCTTGCACATTTGATTTTGTGTTTATTGCAGCCCTCTAGACTTAACACCAAATCGAGATAACACCACAACACTGGCATATATTCATCCATAGTTATACATACTGTATGATTTCATTGCATAAATAGTAGTTAGACATGAGATTTCTGAAGAGGCTACTCCCCCCCACCCCCCAGAGGAGTATGGTACGTCTGGACAATTATGTTTCACTTCAAAGCTGGAACATGGTTTTGCAATTTTATGAGTGTACAAGCACTAACATATATCAGTATTTCCCCAATGATGGTGTTCTGTATTCTCTTCAAACTGTGTTTTTTGGGGGGACAGGGTGGGGTTTGTCACGTTTTAAAGTAAATTATTTATGCATTTTAAAAACAAACAACTTTCTCTTTAATTGTCCTAATTTATAGCCCTTCCAAGTTATAGGTTAACTACAGACCAATTTTGTAAAAAGGAACATAATTATATAAGTTTTTCAAGGATACACATATTTGCACAAAGCTGTGTATTCAGACCACACAAATGAAGTTAACATACACTATTTATTTGTTTATTTGGACCCAAAAATCTTCTGTTTGGTTAAATAAAAACTCCATAGCTGTCTGAAAACTGATCTGCACTGTTAGAAAATGGAACAGAAGTATTTTACATCTATTTAGTTTTTTAACTTGTGTAATAAATTTGTGAGTTTTTGCAGGAAAAACCAATTCTGTTCAGTGGTAAAAACAGAGGATTCATTATTAGTTTAGCTTAGATTCCCCTCCATTTAAAAATAATGGCCAGAATTTTCAGATTTGAATATTAGGCTGTTAAATCTATATGTAAGTGCCTAATAATAAATGATTTGAACTAGGTGCCACATCACAGTTTTAAGACTGACTTCAGCAAAATGGTAGAAAATACTAGTTTCACAGGTGGTTGTAATGAAATACGCCTTACACCATATTAACCTACCATGTTGTATTTATATTACAGAAGTTAACCAGATAAACTGAAGTTGTAGGGAGGATTTTATAGTGGTTCCTACAAAAATCAAACTTACTCCTTCCATTGAAGTTTTGCACTGAAAGTGTCACAGTTTGACCTACCTGTTTTTCTTTTATACTCTTTCCTACAAAGAGTCATCCTGCATTGGTCCAGCTTAACCTCTAAACATGATCTGGACTGCAATGCTTTGTTCTTTAACATAAGCTTTTTGTGTCTCTTCTGAAATACTAAGCATCCCCTAATACCTGATTCAAATTTTTTATTCAATCTGAGTGACATAAACCAAATAATTATTCTGATGTGAAAAAAAAGAAAAAAGTTTAGACATACAAGTATCATGGTTGACTTTAAATTTTTTTTTTTTTTTTTACAGAAAGTACTTGCCTAATGAAATACACAATGGCTTCAAAATCAGTTATAAGTCAGTATTTGCATCTAATGCTTTACCACTTCACTTTCACCAAAAAGTTTGTCAGTCACAGCCTGCCTTCTTCCCAGTTAACCACTGACTCCAGCAGTGCTCATGTTAAAGCAACAATATTGGTGCTATAAATTCAGCTGCTTATGGAAACGTAATCTGTGCATACTTCAAAGTGTACGTATCATTTTAACTGATACCCCTTTTAAAAAAAGTTATATTCCAGCTAACATATATGTTGGCATTGGTTAATATAAATTCATTTGTGATTCATACAAAAAAGCTATTCATAACAGGATTTATCCCCCCAAAATAGTATAAAATATTAACATTTAAAATGTAAGCCTTTTTGGCAGGTTAGTGACACCATTGTATTTGTGGTTTAGGGACCTGAAATTCATAACAGCTTGGTTTTCTTGCTGCTCATTCTAAATACCTGAAGTGTTCTTTTTTTTTATTATTTTTTTATTACAAGGGACAGTAGATTGTGGTGGAGTAGGAAGGTGGGATTTACATAAATACTTATACCTCCGTGAACAATAAAGTGGTGATATCAGGAGTTGTTGGATATTTGGCTTTGGTGCAAGAAGAATGTTTCTAGGTTATGAAATATTTGAAAATTATGACTGTGCAAGAGATCTCTTGTTCTTAAGGTGCTGGTGAGGAAAAGGAAAAAAAAATGTGTATTTGCATTTCTGTTGTCTTTATGTCACTACTTTTTGTGAACAAAGCACATTTATTAAAAAAAAATCAAACTGAAAACCTTCTTTAAAATTGTTTCTTTGGGGTGATGTCTTTTTTTCTTCCTGTGCAATTGGTTTATGCTGAAATCCCGTGAAACAAATGCATATTTACTTTCCTTATTGTCAAGAAAATAGTTGTGTTGCATTTATTTTATAAACAACTGAATTATAGTAAAGATGCTAAATTTAGTACTTCCATGTCAGCTTCAGTTTGCTTTACAGAAGGGTTTTTTGAGTTACTCCAGTTAGTCCTGTGTCATGTTTCTATGCCTTCCTACTTAGGATGTGACCACTTTCTAATGCAGTGCCTCTCTTCCCTCCCTAGATGTTCTTCCTCTGTCTCCCTGAAATACCTTTGCAGCAGCTGTGGCGTGTTGGCCTTTTGAGGTCATTACTGTATTTTTCTACATGGTGATTTTGAGTACTGGAGGTGTTGGGAAAGGATGGCAATGGGAAAAGAAACCCAAAAAACTGAAAATGCAAGGCTCCTACTCGGATCCAGATTCTAAGAAAATTAGATTTCAGCAGAGCTGAAGTGTGTCCCTAGCACTGCAGAGCCAGCTGGTATATTCTGGTCTCTTACTTAACAGTGAAGAAGATCAGAAAACGTGATTTCACAGCTGTTCTCAGTATTGCTTCCTGCAGAATCTTTCTGTGCTTTTCTGCTTCAGGGAGACTTGCTGACTTGCCTTTAAAGGGTGATCATTCTAAGTATTTTTAATCATGTCTCCATGAATCAGCACATATCTTTGATTCCTTGCAGTCAGGATATGTATATATTTAGGTTTCCCTCTTTTTCCTTGTTTCCTCAATTTTCCTCAATTCATTGTTTTATACCCATAGAATAGCAGGAAGGTTTTCTTTTTAGAAGGGTTGCTTTTCACAAACTTGCACAGAAGCTTAGTGTTTTTTTTTTTTACTTTTTACATAAAATATTCTCCAAGAAGTTCAACATATAGTTGCTTGAAGAGTAATCCTCAATCAGGGTTGGACAGATACAGTACCAACTAAGTGTTGTCCATGAAGGACATTGAGGTGCTGGAGCGTGTCCAGAGAAGGGCAACGAAGCTGGTGAGGGGTCTGGGGGACAAGTCTTATGAGGAACGACTGAGGGAACTGGGGCTGTTTAGCCTGCAGAAGGGGAGGCTGAGGGGAGACCTTATCACTCTCTACAAGTACCTGAAAGGAGGTTGTAGAGAGATGGGGACTGACCTCTTCTCCCTAGTGACAAGTGATACGACGAGAGGAAATGGGTTCAAGTTAAGCCAGGGGAGGTTTAGGTTGGATATTAGGAGAAATTTTTTCACTGAAAGGGTTATACAACATTGGAATAGGCTGCCCAGGGAGGTGGTGGAGTCACCATCGCTGGAGGTGTTTAAAAAAAGGGTAGACGTGGTACTTGGGGATATGGTTTAGAAGTGGTTTTGTCAGGTTAGGTTAATGGTTGGGCTCGATGATCTTAAAGGTCTCTTCCAACCTTAATGATTCTATGATGCTGGTAAAGCATCTGAAGCAGGTGACATTACATTTATTAAGCATCTGAGATTTCTGATGTTCTGCTGCTTAAAGGAAAATCTCTTAGCTGCTTTTTTTTTAAAAAAAAAAAAAAGTAACTTTTAGGCCTGTTAGCCAGTTTTATTTAAAATTCAAAAAGGGGTAAGGATTTTGGAGATGACTGAGGTTCTTGTTTATCAGTTGTGTGAATGGTTGAGGCAGGAAAGACAGACTTCAGATGTTCAAGTTGTCAGTCAGCGCTAGTGCTTCTTGATTGAGGGGATGAAGGGGCTGCTTGCGATGAAGGGATTACAGGATACAAAGGACATAAATGCGCAGCATGCCAGCACTCTTGCAGTTCAAAGAGCCCCCGTGCAGCAGCTGTCCAAACTTCATTCAAAGTCGAACTGCCCTTGGTTTGCCTGTCTAACCGATGGAGCTATTAAATAGATCCAGAAACTTCCCGTTCTTGCCCACCTGCCTGCAAGGGCCAGTTCAAAACACACATTTCCAACATGAAGTGTTGTGAAACACTGATGGAGAAGGAAGCGTGCCTTCTGGAGAACGCGAGGGTGGTGAAAGCTTTTGTTCGGGAAGCAGGAGTCAGTCTGGGACCAGCGTCCTCTCCCCCAGAAGGCTCCTGCTCGCAAATGATGGGAAAGGCTCAAGAGGTGTCAGTCTGCCTTGCAGTCCTGATTCAAACACATCTTTCCCTCTTCTGCGTCCTAAGCACCAGCTGACAGTGTTTACAAGTTTGGGTTGGGTTTTGCTTTTATTTTTTTATTTTCATTCTTCCAGCCTATGGACCTTGCATTTTTTTTGCGTGTGGAGAGAATGCACTTTTGTAGAATCATAGAATAGTCTGGGTTGGAATAGACCTTTAAAGGTCATCTACTCCACCCCCCCTGCAATGAGCAGGGACATCTTCAACTAGATGAGGTTGCTCAGAGTCCCTTCCAACCTGACCATTAATGTTTCTGGGGATGGGGCATCTACCACCTCTCTGGGCAACCTGTGCCAGTGTTTCATCACCCTCATTGTGGGGGGAAAAGAAAAAAAAAAAGTCTTCCTTGTATCTAGTCTAAATTTACCCTCTTTTAGTTTAAAGCCATTACCCCTTGCCCTACTCCAACAGGCCCGGCTAAAAAGTCCCTCCCCAGCTCTCCCGTCGGTCCCCTTTAGGTACTGGAAGGCCGCTATAAGGTCTCCCCGGAGCCATCTCTTCCCCAGGCTGAACAACCCCAACTCTCTCAGCCTGTCCTCACAGGAGAGGTGCTCCAGCCCTCGGATCATTTCTGTGGCCCTCCTCTGGACCCGCTCCAACAGGTCCATGCCTTTCCTGTGCCGAGGGCCCCATTGCTGGACGCGGCACTCCCGGTGGGGTCTCACCAGCGCGGCACAGGGGCAGAGTCGCCTCCCTCGCCCCGCTGGCCACCTGCCGCCCTCGCCTCTCATCTAGATGCTGCTGAATTCCCCGAGAGCGAGTCCGCCGTGGGGCCGTAGGGTGCCGACGGGAACACTGGTACAACCCCACCGTGGCCCATCGCCGCAGGCACCGTCTCCCCGGCCGCCGCGGCGAGCTGTGCTCCTGCAGCGGCCGCGGCAGCGTTTGGGCCTTGGCGCGGCCCGTAGGCGGGGACGCCTCACTCAGCCTCAACATGGCGGCGGCGCTGCGCGGGGGGTGGGAAGTTTCTGGGACGCCTGTTGAGGTGAGTCCGGGGACTGGGACGGGGCTGGGCCGTCTTCCTGTGGGCGAGGGGCCCGGTGGGGGNGAGGGGGGCGGCCCGGGGAGCCGGGGGGGGGGGGGGGACACGCGGCCTGCCGGGGACGCGGCGGGACGGGGGCCGTCTGCCCGGACGGCGGGTCGCGGTAAGCGGCGCGGCCCCGGCAGACCCGCGTTAAACGCCGTCATTAAACTACCGTGGCCGGGCCAGCCTGGCAGCCGGTGCTTCGGCCGGCCGCCCTCCGCTTGTCTGACGCCCGCCACCCGAAATAGGGGCTCCGTATTCCCATCCGCAAACTAACAGAGCCGCCCACCTGAGGTTGAAGCCTACTGTATTAACGCCTTAGCTAAATACGACTTGTTTTGTTTTGTTTTGTTTTAAAAAAAAGTCTCACAGAGGTGCTTTTTTAAAAACAAATGCGCTAAACTGGAGGAATAAAACTGAAGGAAAACAGGGTCTAGTACTTTCCATAGGCCTCACACTACATCAACTGCAGTTAAACTACCAAATCGTCTTTGGGTTTTGGTTCTTTTTTCTACTTTCTTAGACAAATTAGGGTAAAAGCTGCTTTGGGAATGCTGTTCATTTACGTATAGGAAAGCTCTTGGGTAGTTTAGTCTGTAAGGCTCCAGGTTAGGCTTAAAATTGTGTTTGCAAAAGTTGGATGAATATTTAACAGTGGGTGTACGCGTTCTGTTTGTTTTGGGTCTAAATGTGGTTTGCTCAGAAATGCAACTCAGATGTTGCAACCCCAAACGTTAAGGTCATTACTATAAAAAACAAACAAATACAGCATCCTCCCCCTGACTTTGAACAGTCTTTGTCTGAACAGTCAGTTTTAAACAGAAATTAGTAACAAATAGCTATGTTTTAAAGAATAAATCAGATCCTGAAATCTCTCATTAAAATTGTCTGAATTGCTGTGTTAGGTTTATTTGGCAATAGCTGTGTGATGGGATACATTAATCATGAAAATGCTCCTTTTCCAGTTTTCCCCAAAAAGTTGACCCTGTGTTTTAGTTAGAAAACCACTAATCATTAATAGCATGGTTTAGTAGTGCACCTTTTTGCTAATTGTCTAGAAGATCAGGAAGAGGAGGTTGCAGTCACAGTCCGAGCTTTGTCATTTTGCAAATACTTTGTGCTCAAGCAGACTTTGCGCCTCTCTGCTAGGAACAGGAGCATTCTACCCCCAGCACCTGGATCAGCAGGTGGGGCAGCAGCAGAGGAGCTTCGTTTCTGTGTTTCTCACGATGTGATGGCAGCAAAACTCCACTCGGCACGAGCTGAACCAGTCAGAGTGGTTTTCTGTCAGAGTGGCTGCTTGCCTGCAAGGGAGTTTTCTCGTGTAACAATCCCAACAGAAAATAACTTAGTGACGGTAGCAAAATTTTCAGCCAGGTGTTAGAGAGGAGCCTCCGCCCTTTGCGGATGAGGCAGCCTGCTGGCTTCTGTGAGGCTGCTGTCCAAGGGAATATGTACAGTATTGGCCCCTTGACTTGGAGGGGTTCCAGAAAGGCTCAGGAATCAAGATAACAGGACGGGATGGCAGATGTGCTTCAGTGTAGCAGTATTCACGTGTCAGCACTGTGGGTTGGAAGATGTGGAGTCGTCCCTCTATGATCTTAAAGGTCTTTTCCAAACTAAACAATTCTATGATTCTATTCATGGTGTGAACAAGGGATAACTGGGGGGTAGGTGGGGACGTGTAGGAGTTAAAATAAGGGGCTCAAGTTATCCGTAAAGTGAATGTTGATTGTAGTACAAGAAACAGACTGTGGACAGTGCGATGATACCTGATACATGGTGACCTGGAATATGATAGCTAACTTGGGGCTGTGTTATCTATATAAAGTAGAAACAAATGAAAGGTTGAGCGGAACAGTAGGTATATTACCAAGTGAAGGGAGAAATATTATGAGATCTTAAGTGTCCAGGCAACTCAGAATTAAGTTTATATGTATAAAACATTAATGAGTACAATGAAAACACACAGTTGAAATCCAAAGAACTTGAACTTGCAGTGGCATTGTGTAATAACCATTTGCTTTAAGTATATGGTATGTATTCTATTTCAGTTGAACAGATTTTTAATGTGTAGTTCTTCCAAGTAATATCTACAGTGTTGTTAGGTATTTAACATAATTTGAAAATACATGTTACCAAACTTAAGTAATTTAAACAATAGAATTTCTTAGGCCTAGTTTGTCTCTCCATCAAGTAGTTAAGCTGGTTTTACACGGGGTGTCAGCCTTCAGATCAGCAAAGCTTGTGGGCACATCAGTCGATTCACTTCTTTTATCGTTCACTGGTTTAAAAAATGATAATTTAAAAATCAAGAGAGAATAAAGTCCAAGTTTTGAGTTTCAGTCAAGGTGTTCTTTCATACTTCCCCCAGCATTATAAATAAAAGCTGTAAGCTATAACCTAGCTTTGAGTGTTCTTGACGCATTGGTTGCCCTGTCATACCAGTAACTCTTCAGAAGTCTCTGTAAGATGGGTGATTAGGTAATTACTTAAAAAATGATAGAGGCTACGTGTGAGTCTGCTTACATGTTGGGGACTCTGCCCATAACAAAAAGTTTGTCCGAGAGTATGATTGTACAGGTTAATAACTTTAAAAGCAAATATAAATACTACACAGGATTCCAGTAAGTTTTAAGTAACGGAATTTGGACAACTTCCAGGGCTCTTCATAATTTGTGACACTTCTTCAGAAAATTAAAGACGAAACAGTATTGACGCTGATTTTCTCGTTTCTGTACTTTCTTGTGATCCACCTGTTGTTTTCTGCCTTACTTTCTCTGGAGGTGTAGGCTCTTGTTTTGTTCATTCAGTGACTCCTGGTTTAGAGTTTCCAGTCACAAAAGGATCCAAAATCAGAAGTACGTGTGGTTCTTTTATCATGTAGTTTCACAGAAAGCTTGTTCTCTGAGTAATTCTTATCAATTTGTCACTTATAACACATTTTGCGTCTAGAGCAGGGTTGTAACTTCAAAGTACAAACCTTTTTTGTCTTTAACTGGAGAGCTCAGAACCATGCCTCTGACAATTTTATGACAAGTAGGAAAGTATATAAATACAGTGAAACACAGATTTTCGTGGAAATAGATTCTCCTCAGTAACTTTTTTTCCTAATTATAGCAATTAGTAGTATTGTTTATGTGTAAACTCCATAAGATTAAACACCAACAGAATTACAGTGGTCCTCATGTTTCAAGACTTGAGTTCAGATCAGGAAGAAGCTGTCCTCGTTTAACCCCAGACGGCAGCTAAGTCCCACGCAGCTGCTTGCTCACTCCCCCCGGTGGGATGGGGGAGAGAATCAGAAGGCCAAAAGTGAGAAAACTTGCGAGTTGAGATAAAGACAGTTTAATAAGTAAAGCAAAAGCCGCGTACGCAAGCAAAGCAAAACAAGGAATTCATTTGCTACCTCCCATCAACAGGCAGGTGTTCTAACATCTCCAGGAAAGCAGAGCTCCATCATGTGTAACCGTTACTTGGGAAGACAAACACCGTAACTCTGAACGTCCTCCCCTTCCTTCCTTCTTTTTCCCCAACTTTATATGCTGAGCATAATGTCACATGGTATGGAATATCAGTTTGGGTCAGCTGTCCTGGCTGTGTCCCCTCCTAGCTTCTTGGGTGCCCCCTGCCTTCTTGTTGGCAGGCCTATATGAGAAGCTGAAAAGTCCATGACTACTTAGCAATAACTAAAATATTAGTGTGTTATACACATTATTCTCATCTTAAATCCAAAACACAGCACTATACCAGCTGCTAGTAAGAAAATTAACTATCCCGGCTGAAAGCAGGACAGAAGCTTATCCCGTAAAATAGTAATGATCTCCACTGAAATCTGCCTAGCCATGCTTTCTTACAAAATTCCCCTAAACATACTACTATCTGACCCTATACTACATCAAAAAGAAAAGCATGTTGGTTAAATGGATTTGAGTAGGAGGCGCTTATGTTTTGAATATAATACTTATCCTGATCATTTTGTTTGGTTTTTTTTGTGAGGAAAAAAAAAGTGCCTTGGAGAGTTGAAAATGAAGGCTTTGATTTTTTCATTAAGAAAAGTCTCTGAAAATACTGCCAGATGAGTTGATACATCTGTGTGTCCACTCCCCTTCTGTAAAATGGAGGTGATGATAATATCCTTTTTCATTATCTACTGTGGGTTAAGCTACTTAATTGATTATAAAATTCTTTTTGTAAGTCCTGGAGCTGTTTGACTGCTTTAGTCTAGTTAGCTTTTGACTTGCAAAGCTTACTGAAAAGGTTTAGTATAAAGTCAGAACTTACCAAATGTAAGTAGTAGTAAAAATGTAAGTGTAGTAAAACAATACTTTAAAACAATATTAAGTTATTTTAGAAGGTAATGGATATCATAGCAATATTTTGAATACTCACGGGTATCTAATATAGATGGGTTTTGTGGAGAAACTGCCCAGGCCAGGTTTGGTTTACCTTTTTCTCTCATTCAAATTATGAAATAAGATTTATGCAGAAACCATTTTATGTTGGCTTTAATAATGACCCCAATTTGAATGACCTTTAGCAACACACTTACTTGACCTTTATGATGTGTTTTTTAATTTAGATGTTAAAGTCCTTGGTGAGAAAGGATGTGTCACGTTTATGCTGTATACGATTACAAGAAATTATTTGCCATTAAAACCTTTTTAATTCTTCTTCCAGGACTTCAGTGATTCTGGACCACTGTTACTGAAATGATATTACAGAAGGCGGAGATTGCATTGTGTTTGTTGGATGAAACCCAAATATTTACTTTCAGTCAAGTGGGTAAAAGCCCCTAACTGCAGTTTACATGTGTAGGTCACTGCGTTACTGTTTTAGTCATTGTCTCTATGCAGCAATGACGAGGCTGGAAGAAGCAAACAGAGAAGTGAACATGCACTCATCCGTCAGATACCTTGGCTATCTTGCCAGAATCAACCTCCTGGTTGCCATTTGCATGGGCCTTTACGTCAGGTGGGAAAAAACTGCGGATGCACTGATTTTGGTAATATTTATTCTGGGGCTCTTTGTTCTTGGAATTGCCAGCATACTGTACTACTATTTTTCAATGGAAACAGCAAGTTTGAGTCTCTCCAATTTGTGGTTTGGGTTTTTGCTTGGCCTTCTCTGTTTTCTTAATAACTCTGCCTTCAAAACGGATGTGAAAGAAGAAGCTACTAAATACCTGCTCCTCTCCGCCATTGTTTTAAGGATATTATGTGCTTTGGTTGAGAGGATTTGTGGTTGTATCCATCATCGACCAACTCTGCTGACAACAGTTGAATTTTTGGAGCTAGTTGGATTTGCAATTGCCAGCACAACTATGCTGGTAGAAAAATCTATGAGTATTATTCTGTTGGTCATGGCTTTGGCCATGTTGATTATTGACTTACGTATGAAGTCTTTTTTGGCAATTCCAAATTTGGCAATTTTTGGAGCCATCGCATCCTTACTCTTTTTTCCATCACTGCAAATCCCCACAAACCCGTTTGCCTTGGCCTGTTTCTTCAGCTGCCTGATTTCAGATCCCCTTCTCGACGTTTACTTCAGTGGACTTTCAGTTACTGAACGATGGAAGCCCTACTTGTACCGTGGTAAAATTTGCAGAAGGCTTTCTGTCATCTCAGTTGGAGTCATTGAACTAATCTTTTTCATTCTTGCAGCCTTTAAACTACGCGATTTGGATCTGTGGTATTTTGTGATACCTGGGTTTTCTATTTTTGGAATTTTCTGGATGATCTGTCATGTGATTTTTTTTATAACTCTGTGGGGATTTCACACAAAACTAAATGACTGTCACAAGGTATACTATACCCACCGTGCAGAAAACAACAGCCTTGACAGAGTTATGGCATCTAAAGGAATGCGTCACTTCTGTTTAATTTCAGAACAGCTAGTGTTTTTCAGCCTTGTTGCAACTGCTGTTTTGGGAGCCGTTTCTTGGCAGGTAAATAACAATCTCTTTATCTTGATCTCCCTTTTGAGAATGCTCCTGAGAATTGTTGGCTCCTTAAAATCCCTGTGACATTTGATGGTGTGCTGTGGCTCAGCAATTCAAAGTTGGAACCCTTAGTTTCACCAGCATGCTCTTTGAATTTAACACTTTGTGCTGCCTTGTCTGTGGCCTGTTAAGGCAACTGGAACATACCAGCTTCTTTATGTGGGCTGAATGGGAAGAATTAATGCTTCCAGAGCAAAAGAATTGTGCAAAGTATTTTAAGTTTACCTACTTAAAAAAGTACTTTGCTTTTGAATTCGTTGTGCCATAAAACTTGATTTAAAAGTAAATTACTGTGTTGAATCCTAGTAATGCTCACTATATTGAGGGCTTTTCTTATGTATTGAGGGCTTTTCTTATGGACTGTTTTAATTGAATCAAGGCAAATTCATGTTTTCAGAATGTAATTTTCAATAATTTTCAATAATTTTGCTTTGCATTTAACCATTAATGTAGAGTTAGAGGTCAGCTGATAAACGGGTAAATCGTTGGCATATGCTTTAAGTGTCTTAGTTGCAAATAAGTTACGTGCCACAGGATACGTCCTCTGAAAGACCAGTTCTTAAAATCACACAGCGTTTTTTGTCTTTTCTTTCCATTTCTCAATTAAGGACATTGTCTTTTTTTTAGCAGAAAACATACATTTCTCTCAAAATGCTTCTTCAGTGCCCAAATTAAAGTACATTGTGTGGTGTCACAGTTGCGGTGGAGTGAAAAGGGAGTTTGGGGTCTATTTTCTTTTTTAAGCTGATCTAAAACCCAACAGCAATCATTTTTGTACCCATGCATCTCTTAAGTGAATTACATATATATAAATAATAATAATAATATGTAAAAATTATGTATTATTTATGGCAGATCCAGTTTACAGAAATGTCTTAATAGTGTTTCAAAAACAATTTTCAGCCCATTCCTGCAGATTTTCTTAGGTTAAATAACCTTGTGGATGAAAGGTGTTACAGAACTTGGTGGAAAAGGAGATTTACAGTTATTTTGTGAGGTTTTGTGTGTTTGGTTGGTTTGTTTGGTATGGGTTTGGTTTTGTGTTTTTTTGATTTGGGTTTTTTTGGAGGGGTTTTTTGATGTTTGTTTTTTTTTCATGAAGAGCATTAGAGGTTAACAGACAAGCCTAGGAGGAAGGCTGGGTAGTTTTGCTCTTTCTTTGGAATAGTATCAGCATGCGTAGCTGTAGTGTGTGGGCTTGCAGAAAGGACAAAAGGAAGAAGTAGAATAAAAAAGAAGTAGATAAGAAAAATCCCCAGAATGTATTTACAGAAAGGGAAGATGCTAACACGCCAAAAGAAATGGGAGTTTGAGAGACAGAAATAATAAAGATGGAATATCAGCCTGCCAATATTGTTAACTTCCATACTTTCTCTTATGGGAAATGTGTGATTTTATCAAAATGCTAGTCTTTAATTAACAGATGACTGTTTTTCAGTAAAAGCAATTTTTTACCATTTCTATCAGATAGTCTTATTAATTTCTCTATCCTTGCCCTCCACCTTTAACATCCCGAGACATATAATCTATGAGGCTATGATCTAATCGGCATCATGTAGACATGGTGGGATGGCTCCTATGATTGAAGCGTTGAAATGGACAGATACAGGCTCTTCAGGAAGGACAGGCAGGGGAGACGAGGAGGGGGTGTCACCCTCCATGTCAAGGACCAGCTGGAGTGCATGGAGCTCCACCTGGGGATGGATGAGGAGCCAACCATCAGCTTGTGGGTCAAGGTTAAAGGGAGGGCACGGACAGGTGATGTTTCAGTGGAGGTCAGCTACAGGCCACCTGACCAGGAAGACCAAGTGGATGAGGCCCTCTATAGACAGATAGGAGCAGCCTCACATTTGCAAGCCCTCAAATGGGAGACTTCAACCACCCCGGTATCTGTTGGAAGGACAACACAGCAGGGCGTAAGCAATCCAGGTAGTTCCTGGAATGCATCAATGATAACTACCTTTGACAAGTGATAGAGGAACCAACAAGGAGAGGTGCTGTGCTGGACCTTGTTCTCACCAACAAGGAGGGGCGGGTGGCGAATCTCATGCTCAGGGGCAGCTTTGGCTGCAGTAACCATGAGATGGGGGAATTTGAGATACTTAGGGCAGTGAGGAGGGCGCACAGTAAGTTTGCTGCCCTGGACTTCGGTAGAGCAGACTTTAGCCTCTTCAGGGATCTGCTTGCTGGAGTACAGTGGGATAAAGGCCTGGACGGAAGAGGGGCCCAAGAAAGTTGGCTAATATTCAAGGACTGCCTCCTCCAAGCTCAGGAGTGATGCATCCCCAACAAAGAGGAAGT
Source organism: Ibidorhyncha struthersii (assembly GCA_013398815.1). NCBI lineage: Eukaryota > Metazoa > Chordata > Aves > Charadriiformes > Charadriidae > Ibidorhyncha > Ibidorhyncha struthersii. Next base: position 244,247 of record VZSZ01007261.1, read on the forward strand.
CAGGCAAAAATTCCTGGAGGCCTTCGTGTATGAACAAGGAGCTCCTGGACAGTCTCAAACAGAAAAAGGAAGCCTACAGAGGGTGGAAACAAGGACAGGTAGCCTGGGAGGTATACAGAGAAATTGTCTGAGCAGCCAGGGATCAGGTTAGAAAAGCTAAAGCCCAGATAGAGGTAAATCTGGCCAGTGGGGTCAGGGGCAATAAGAAGGCGGCCTTCTGTTAAGTATATCAGTCACAAAAGGAAGACTAGGGAAAATGTGGGCCCACTCAGGAAGGAAATGGGAGACCTTGTCACCTGGGACATGGAGAAGGCTGAGATAATCAACAACTTCTTTGCCTCAGTCTTCACTGGGAAGTGCTCTAAACACAACGCCCAAGTTGCAGAAAGCAAAGGCAGGGACTGGAAGAATGAGGTAC
>VZSZ01007261.1:247247-277455 GCA_013398815.1 Ibidorhyncha struthersii
TGCTAAGGCACATGGAAAATAAGGAGGTGCTTGGTGACAGCCAGCATGGCTTCACTAAGGGCAAATCATCCATGACGAATTTGGTGGCCTTCTTTGACGGCGTTACAGCATTGGTGGATAAGGGAAGAGCAACTGATGTCATCNCTCAGTCTCACCTCTATGCCTGGCAAGATCATGGAGCAGATTGTCCTGGAAACTTTGCTAAGGCACATGGAAAATAAGGAGGTGCTTGGTGACAGCCNTGCACAAATACAGGCTGGGCAGAGAGCCACCCTGAGGGGAAGGACTTGGGGATGTCAGTTGAGAAGAAACTCAACATGAGTCAGCAATGTGCTCTCACAGCCCAGAAGGCCAACCGTATCCTGGGCTGCATCAAAAGAAGCATGGCCAGCAGGTTGAAGGAGGTGATTCTTCCGCTCTAGTCCACTCTGGTGAGACCACACCTGGAATATTGCGTCCAGCTCCGGAGCCCTCAACATAAGAAGGACACAGACCTGTTGGAGTGGATCCAGAGGAGGGCCACAAAGATGATCAGAGGGCTGGAGCACCTCTCCTATGAAGATAGGCTGAGAGAGTTGGGGTTGTTCAGCCTGGAGAAGAGAAGGCTCAGGGGAGACCTTATAGCGGCTTTCCAGTATCTGAAGGGGGCTTACAAAAAGGCAGGAGAGGGACTTTTTACAAGGGCCTGTAGTGATAGGATGAGGGGTAATGGCTTCAAGCTGGAAGAGGGTAGATTTAGATTAGATATTAGGAAGAAATTTTCACTAGGAGGGTGAAACAGGTTGCCCAGGGAAGTTGTGGATGCCCCTTCCCTGGAAGCGTTCGAGGCCAGGTGGACAGGGCTTTGAGCAACCTGGTCTAGTGGAAGGTGTTGGAGGGGGGGTTGGAACTAGGTGACCTTTAAGGTCCCTTCCAACCTAAATCATTCTATGATATTAGTCAATAATTACATAGTTTTACAATTAATTGGATGGAGTCATTCCACCTAGTCACACCTCACAAAGCAGTTAGGACAAATCAAGTGCATAAGTTGTCCAGATAGCCTCTGGAGAGAGGCAGTTTCTTTTGGTGGCACCCAGAGCCTGTCTGCAGGGAGTGAACTGCCAGCCTTGGACAGAATCTTCAGGGGAAGGGCTCTCTCTTCCCATGATCTGCTTAAAGTACACTGGCACTTCCTGTAGGAGTACTAAGTCATTACTGCAAGCTGAGTCCGCAAGCAAGGAGGACTGGATTCATACCCATCTTGTTCCTTTTTTCTCTTCACGTCGATTAATAGTTCTTTGTAATTTTTCTCTGTCTCTGTCCACTGCCCCAAAATAACTACAACTGTTATATGTCTGATAATTTTCTGTCCTCTCTAATTCTGAAGAAGTGCTGTTGTCCTATGGAATGACTTGTGCAGAACCATCCATGAGAAGCAAGCTGGAAATGTGTCTAAAATCTTAATATTTGTTATTGGCTAATTTCAGTTTCTAACATCCTGTGTGCAAATCAGATAAGCTGTTGCTCATCACTTCTGATAGGTTGTGTACTTGCCTATTCAGTGGGAAAAGGAGTAATTGTATTGGCAAAAAGTGAAAGACATCAGACCAAATACTTTTACTTGTCAGGAAATTCAGGTTTTGATTATAATCATTTAGTTTTAATAGATAATTACATTTATATTTCTTTTACTATATTTATATTTCTTTCATCATGTATTTCTAGTAATCAATTAGATTATGAATGCAGTTGTCTCCAACTAAAATAATTCCTACTTCTGAAGATGTTGTGATGTTTGCCTTGCAGATCACTGTGCCTATTTCATCTGTTGTCAGAAAATTAAATACTTTATCAGACCTGGCCAGACCATAATTTAATAAATGGGTGTATCGTTTATTATAGTGATAGCAGGGAACTGTGGCCTTTTCTGTATTTTTCTGGATAGTGTCAGGTTTCAAAATAATTAGAAGTAAGAAAGCAATAATGCATGAGCATACAATTTACCCTCTTGCAGGGCGTTTGTTTTTTTTCTAGGAAACTAGTATTTATTCTTCTTTGTAGGGGGAATTCAAGGCCTCAAGACTCTACTTTAGAATCCTTTGGTGGATTTTTGAGTCTGCTCTTCCAAGAGGTCTAACAAGCTCAACAGTAATGCAGCAAACAAGCTTCTCCAGTGAATGTGTACTTTCCTTAGTGATTTATATGTATTGTAACAGTTAAAGAAGCAACTCGGACTGCTAGAGAACACTCTCTGCCTTGCCTCTTTAAAAAGGGGTAGTTATTGCTAAATACTTAGTGGGTTGGGATTTCAGGGTTTTGTTTGGGTTTGTTTTGTTTTTAAGAAAACTGCTGAAGAAAAAAGCTGGTGACATCAGGATGTGGTAGAGGTCTTAGGGCTGTGTTAGATGCCTTTCCATGAAAACATCAGCCTAATGTTTATTTAGTGGTCAAAAAAAGCAGATTAAAATTGGGAATTATTAGGAAGGGACTGGAGGTATCACTATGTCACTGTATAAATCCAGAACTTTTGTATTTTGAATAACTGTGCAATTCTTACTTACCTTCCTATAGATAAGAAAACAAGGGAAGGCTCAGAGAAGGGCGACAAAATTCATTATAGACATGAAACAGTTTACGTGGAGGGTGCTTCAAGGATGCTTCAGCCAGGAAAAAAGAAAACTAAGAGTGTAATGAACATATAAAATACATGTGATGTGGGAGAAGGTAAACAGTAAGAGAGTACACGATCAGTTCCAGTGTGAAAGTTGAGGGGAATCAAATTGGCAAGAAGCAGGTTGGAACCAGATGGGTGGGAATAGTTCCTCATACAGCGCTGAGTTAGCTCTGGGGCTGCGTATCATGGCATGCTGTGTGTGCCGAGCGGTTGCAGACATTTAGGAGGAAGCTGGACAAGTTCATGGAAACAAATTCACTGAGGTTTACATACTACATGGAAACCACGTCTGGCTCAGGAAGTCTTGAGCCACCAGTGGTTGGTGTACTTGGGAAACATACGTGCTTGGTCTGTCCTTACAGTCTTTCCTAGGCATCCATTTGGCCACTTTGGAGACCAGACATTCTTCTAGATGGACCTTTGGTTCAGCCTAATACAGCCACTCTTTCATTCTTATATTATGGAAATTTTTTGTACTTAAATTTTCGACATATTTTTTCCTTATGTTCTCTTAGCAATTCTAAGTATTCCTCAGTCACCACTTCCTGAAAATGTGTTTGCTCTTTTTAAATTTGTTTAAAACATTTTTGTATGTGTTAAGATTAACAGTTTTCAGTCTTTGCAACTTCAGTTTGGGATTTCTGTGGTCATTTTAGTAAGTGCTAATTACATTTGAAATCTGTTAAGTGTCACCTGGAAGGTGAAGCATTTTTTATTTATACCTTTTCTCACTCTGAAGAGGTACTGAAAGCTTGTTTAATCATACTGCATTCGATAAGAGAGGTGGCTTGAAATCACTTAATGGTCTGCCATTTGACCTCCTATGTAATGAATAGAATTGTCTAAAAACCTGAACCTTGGAAAGGTACTTTCTAACAGTCAGCTATAAATAATTAGCATATAAGAAGTCTACCTCAGCTGTGTGTCAGGTTACAGCCAGAAATGGGGTGGTGGAAGGGAGGAGTTCTGTTTCATGGAAGACTTTGTTACAGGAACATTTATATATGCTCTTTTAGCGTTTTTAATAACTGTAATATCCGTGCATCATATAAATCTCAAGTGTATGAAAGGTCAAGACCTAAAGAGACAGTTGTCTGCTAATTGGTGGCTGGAAGTATCCTATTTGATTAAAATTGCCAAAAAAATATCGAATCTCCTTTTGTGGTAGGGCCTTTAAAGTGAAGTCAGTTAACTCGCTATTGCACACACAGTAGTTTTGTGACTTATGCAGAATTGTTGAGGTTAGAAGTCCTGTTAGCCAAACACCTTTCTTTAAGGGGGGCGCTTAGCCCTCGTAATAAGCCACGGGTTGAAAGTCCCTATTCCTGGTGCTCAGTATGTGCTTGGGAAGAACTGTGGCTCCTGAAAGCAGAATCTCTCTCCAACAGATCAAGCTTTAAATGTGAGGAGCAGAATCGTCAGGTCTGTCTGAAACTGGAGGATGAGCTCAGGAAGCACAAGAAGTGTAAAAGTAATTTGATAAAGCTGGCTGCATTCACAAATGGAGTAACAGCTTTTCAGTGGGGCATGTTTCAGCTGGGACATGGTCTGCCTCTGACAATAATCCCTGCTTTAACTGGAATGGAAAGACAGCTTGACTTGTCGGTAGGAATACATTGAAATTTTCCTTGCAAAATCTGCAGGAAGTGTTCTGTACCTGCCTTTACACTAGTGTGAGTAATTTCAGTGAGATCAATAGACTCTTTAACTCCGACTTACTCATTTCAGCAATTACTCATGTGCCTGTCCATAATTAGGTTTTTGGATGGGACAAGACCCAGCAGAAGTCATGCAAATATCTCAGGCATTACTTCTTTCAGAAGCCAATAAAGTGATGAAAAATTTGCAGATGGAAATCTTGGAATTTGCAAGCAAAGATCTTGTAAAGGTTTGGAGGAATCTTTCTCTCAGAAATTTAAAATCAGATTTTGTTAAGTGCTCTATGCCAAGGTAACAATACAGTTTTTCTGACTTACTGGCCAAAGAGAATTATTATCCCTGGAAGACCTGTATTTAATATTGCCAAGAGGAAAATTAACTATGTCAGAGTCAGGTAAAGTAATGGAAAGAAGTATTTTCAGTACATTATTCTTGTTTTTAGTGAATTTTATGGGTTAGTAAAATAATAGTATTCATGATGTGCTTGAGTACTTAAACAGACAGTAATGTTGAACTCGAATTATTCATGAAAGAAAAGTTAGTTCATTGTATGTATGAGTATTTTCTTGTTTTGGGGAAAGTTAGTGATTTTGTAGTCTCTATTGTGGTGTGATTGCCTGGTGTTTCTTGAAAGCTCAATTTACAATGCCTTAGTAAAATTGAAAGTGGTGACTGATGGTATCTGAAGGGGCTCTAGAAGAAAGTTGGAGAGGGACCTTTTACAAGGGCGTGTACTGGTCAGACAAGGGGTAATGGCTTCAAACTGGAAGAGGGGAGATTTAGATTAGATATCAGGAAGAAATTTTTCACTCTGAGGGTGGTGAGGCACTGGAACAGGTTGCTCAGAGAAGTTGTGGAAGCTCCATCCCTGGAAGTATTCAAAGCCAGGCTGGATGGGGCTTTGAGCAGCCTGGTCTCGTGGGAGGTGTCCCTGGCCACAGCAGCAGGGTTGGAACTAGATGACCTTTAAGGTCCCTTCCAACCTAAACCATTCTGTGATTCTGTGATTTTTTTTTAACTTCTCTAAAACCAACATTATTTTCTGAATACTAAGAAGTTTTCTAAGTAAAACCTATATTTACTTGCACATACTTTTGTTAACATCACAGATCAAATAACTTTTTTGAATGCAAATCATATCTAGTCTTTCTCCTTCACTTCTGCCCTGCTTTTCTTCCTGACTTGTATTTTTAATCCAGTCCTCCGCAGGCTTTGCTTGTCCAGTTTAATTTTTTTTCTTTTTTCCCCTGGAGGCCCTGCTGCATCTTCTCCATATTTTCTCAAATAGCCGTGCCACTCCTCCTTTTTTTTTTTCCCTCTCTGTCAGTCTGTTCATCTTTAGTTCCCCTCTTTCTTCTCTTCACCATCAGTTTTCCCCTCCTTGCTGATTTGACTTGCCTATCTGTGCCTCGCTATTTCTTCACAGACTTATCTGTTCGGTTTCTTTTGCAATGCTATTCTGCTCTCTTTCCCCACTGTCTTGTTATCTCTTAAACTGGATCCTAAATCCCTCTTGCTCACTGCTCATCATTTCTTCTCAAACTCACCTGCTCTCCTGTTTATTTTTGCTGCCCATCTTTCTCCCTGCAGTAGATGTTCAGCGCTCCTTGGCTTTTTACCCCTGCAGTCCTGTCCTGAGGGCCGTGTCAGCCTGCCTGCTCGCATCCACAGTGGCAGTACACCTTGCTGCTGTCACCACCACTTCCAGAGGCCCTGGGTCGTGAAGGTGATCTCTGGTGACAAGAGAAAGAAGGTCTTCATTGTTAGTCTAACGTATCTGATTTATGTGTTAAGCTTGCTGTCAAGGTCTCATTAATTTCAGAATTCAAATTTTTATATTAAAAAAAATAATCAGAAAGCCACTTAGTGTGCTTTTAAATTGACAACCACTTCTGGTTTTGGTGGGGCAGATGCACGTAGAATAAAGCACAGGCTTTCCCATGGTTAGAACAGGAGTCAAGGATGGGAAACATAACACGTTAAAACCGTCTGCCAGTGAACATGACAACTATTTTCTGCAAACTGTTTTCTAGATTTTCCCAGTGCTGTTTTAATAGTCAGAAGTAATGGATTATTTATTGTTCTCCAGAGACTGTTCTTTCGTTCAACAGCTTGTTATAAGACTGTTTCCTCTGCTAGTTGATCCATTGTAACCTTACAAATTTTGTCTTTAAGCTTCTTTTTACCTGTAATATACATATATTGTTTTCATTTGCAATAAGCTATCCATCAAATATTTGTAGATTAGTTATCACATTATCCTTTTTCTCCTGAGCCTTCTCTGTCATGGACCATATACTTTGGTTTTGCAGAATCATTGCAGAGGAGCTAGGCAAAACTGTTTATTTTAAATTTACTTTTGTGTGTGTCTATATGGATATATAAAATTAAGTAAATATTATTCATCTTGGATAATGGAAAGCAGGACAGAAATTTTGCTTGGAAATACACAGACATCTTTGTGAGCCTCCTCAGTTGTTGGTCTGTTACATACAATCTTGAGGAGCCTGTTCTAACAGCGGGGTTGAACCAGATGATTTCCAGAGATCCCTTCCAGCCTCGACCGTTTGGTGATTCTGTGATCATCTTAGTTGACATATGTTTAGTAATCTACTTCTCCTTTAGTCAGAAGGGCTGTTATATAAGTCTTTGTAACTGACTTCCAATTTAAACTAGTGTTTCTTTTTCTCTTCATTATTTTCGTCAGTCACATGTCAGTAATCTTCCATTGTTAAATACAGTTCCAGAATGGTTCCACTTCCAACAGTGGTTTACTCCTTGGGAGTGGAGTTGTCCTATATGTGAATATAAAATTATATATCTTGGCTGTAAAATACCTCTAAATTTTTCTGATGTTTTACCAGTTACACTTAACAATAAGCATTGCTTGAAAAACTAAAGAAAGTGGAAAGGTAATACTACTAGTGAATCTCACCAATGTTTTATTGTCTGTCATTTCAGCAGACTGTCTGTCAGCAGAGGCAAGAAGTATACTTCTTCACCTTTTCTACATTATTTGAAATGAGAACACACTGTGTATTTCCTGAATATTCACTTAGAAGAAGACAGACAAAGGCAAAAAACCCCAAAGATTAAGAGATGAAATGGCTTCTCATGTTTTCAGTATGATTGCTGAGATGGTCCCCATCTTCTGTTTGCTTTTTGAGCAGTCTGTCTGGAATCAGTGGGCACTTAGAGTACAGGGATGTACTGCAGGCTGAGATTGCCAGTGCAGTCAAAAACAGAATGAAAATGGGTTGAACAGATGAGAGAACAAAATCCCTTTCTGGCTTCACCTATGCATCCATGGCCATCTGCTCCATTGAGGACCAGTCATCAACTCTTTTGGATTTAGTAAAGCACTGACAGTCTCTACCTGGCATCTTAGCTGTTATCTTAAGAGAGGGACCTATCTTCGCATTTACAGTAACTACTAACTTAATTAGGTATTATTTTTTGCTATTTCAAGCTCTTATAGTTTAGGTGTTTTAAAATGTCACCAGTCGTTTTTTTTTTTCAATGCTGAATTACAGTACCTTATGATCTTACTAAAGAGCTTCTCTAAACATCATTAATCATTCTTATATTTGTTAGTGATACATTTCTTCTAAATCAAAACTGCTGAAAAAGTGCTGACAGCAAGTGCCAGCATCTTTACATTAGACAGATGTCTGTACATGTAAAAAATCCATACTAACAGTACTTTCCTACTTTATAGTGTAAGAAGGCCACTAAATGAAGATGGAGTTGAACCTTCAGACAGAACTGAGTTGATTCATAACACTACAGAGCATATTTTCAGTTCCTCTTTAGTATTTGGTACAAACTAAAAGCAGGATACAGAGCAAGATGGATCACTGAGATGATCCTTACAGTTTCTCTTTGGGGTCCTTATCTCACAAGTACTTATGAATTTTCTTGCCAGTATCTTCATATATAGTAGTAGGAATAATTTCAATAATTAAATGTACTTTTTTTTTTTTTTAGAAGTCAGACTCAATCAGAAGTTTGGTAGAAACTATTAATCTTTGTGATGATCTCAAGTTCTGTTATTGCAGAACACTAGGCTTAATAACTTGCATGTGTTTTAGGGGATTAAGGAAATGCAGAGAGTGTTTAGAACAACATGGCATGTTGTAAGAAAACTCTTACAATAAAATTATATAAAGTAATAAGACAGTAGTATTCTTCAGGATATTATGATAGCTGTAGTTTTTATGGGCAAGTGTGTTTTTTTATTTTGTAATGTGTTCACTGGGATCAAAAAACTAATGCAATGTAACAGCAGTTTGCCCTAACAGGATCCAAGAAAAGTCGTATTTATATATGATGGCAAAGCTGAATTTGTCATAAAAATGCATTATAATACTTCCCGGTCCATGTGTTCAGTCTTTCCAAGGTTTAGAAAACCCTCTAACCAACCAATCATGAATAGGAAGCTTTTCCAGACAAGAACTTCAATTTCTGCAGGATCCAAGTCTTCCTGGTTTTGGTTTGGGTTTTTGTTTGTTTTTTTTTTTTTAATTTAAAGCAAATTATCCTTCTGGTATCTACAGTTGCAAAAGGAAGTCTCCAAATCTTGAAACTAATTTAGCTGGAGAGCTCCACTATTTCATCAAAGTTGTATATTTTACAAGGTTTCTATGGAACGGAAACTAACCAAATCTTTGTAATTTTTATTGCCGCTGCTCTGAGTCCTTTTAATTTTCAGAGTGCATTTCAAAAACTGAACGACAAAAATGAGCACTTTCTGCTGATACATTTGAAGCAAAAATCATATTGTCTTAATTACAGGATTATTTTCTCCTTATTGACAACAAAACAAGTTGAGGTTGCACCATAATTGTTCAAAAGTTTTAAGCTTTCTTGTCTTCTGGTGATTTCAGGTAATTGTGTGGATTTGGCGGAAATTAATTCTGAAAATCTTTATTCTGTGACACAGAACTTGAGAATCAGTATGTGAATGCTTCTCTGTACTTGTCCTAAATACATTCCATCTGCTCACTCACCCATTGATCCTGACCCTCTGAGTGTAGGCACGACTGAGGCAGGGAAAGGCATGTATCTGGAGTGATGCAAAGTACCTCCTGAGGTGGCTAAGAAAATGATGTTCATAAAAGTGATTGTGGATCTCCTATAATATATGTGTGCTTCGTAGGCACATACTGCTCCTCGTAGATTCAAATTATTAGCACAAAACATTACATTATACCATGTGAAATGGGATTGTAGTATTTACACTACCATTATCACCTCTTGATGGACTTGTTCTATCCGGACCAGTTTTGTAGCTCAAATATTAGCAAGTCAATGAGCATATGACTTGCACTTTTGTGATAATCTGTGCAGGGCTGTGGGTAAAGGGAGGTTCTCCATGGTTGTTCTGTAACAGGATTTGATGTCTACTCAACGTCGTGTCCTCATGTCTTCGAGAGCTACAAGCTAAATAAATAAACTTTTCATTTGTCATGAATTGTACAAAGCATAATAGGAGCTGGATATATTTTTATAGTGGTTTCAGACGTTGGAATTTGAGAATAATGCTATCAGTTACCAGTTATTTGAGAATAGTGCTATCAGTTAATAATGCTATCAGTTAATATCATATCCTGGTGTTTATTTGTGGTTAAAAGTATTGCTGTCATCATTTCAAGGACACATAGGTGAAATTCTTCTATCAGAAGTATAATGGCAAGCAATATTCTTCCTTAGGGCAGGAAGCACATTAGATGGGTGAAGCTGTTCTTTCAGACTAAGTTGTGTAATATTTACATTTTTGAAAGCTGAACATAGTTATTTGCCTTTGTCTCTGTGTTAAGCTGAACTACCAGTCCACTTCACATCACTGAGTGTTGAACAATAAGGCAATATCCAGATTTAAAAAAAAAAAAAAATATTGTAGATTTATGCAAAGAAGGCAAATAAAACATAGATGTGATCAGAAGCCACAGAACTCTTCTCAAGATAGAAATACATAGCTATGAATTTCTTTCATTTGATACATAACAAACTTTAATATTTAATAACTGCACCATGGATATTAAAGTTTCTGGTTAACTATATATTATAATACTGTTTCTACCTTTCCTAAAGCATTTAATGCCTCATTAAACCCAGTCACGTCATGTTAAAACAACCAAAATGAATCTATATCTGCTCTGCCTCTCACTGACAGCTGGTATTTCGGAAGTCCGTTTTAATTTTACTAGTAGTAGTGGTTGAGACTTAACTTTTGAAACTTTTTTTTTTTTTCCCAGAAATCATCTGTGTATCAGTGAGTGTAATCTTTTCCAAAACTGCTTTTTACCTACAAAACAGGAAAGCTCAATGCCCAAAGCACAAAGCTGTGTGAAGGCTACAAAGTCATGTAGTGGATGTCTCTTTTGTCTGATATTTATGTAGCTGGCAAAGAATTGTCTTTTTAATTGCAAGTTCATAAATGTTCTCACAAGTCATCTTCTGTGTGGTACATAGTATTCCACAAAGAATATTTTAAAAACTGTTGGCGTTAAAAAGCAGGAATAGTTAAATCTATATTTTTAATGGTGCAGTATAGTATGCTATCATCTGATGCTAGGTACATAATATTCTGTATTGTGCTTACTAATTAAGGCCTGATCCTGCAGATATTTACAGATATACTTATTTTATACACAAAAATAATTTTATGGCGTTTGATTTTCCTGCTTAAATGGGTGAAGGAAAGCTATGATCAGGGCTTTTAAACCTAAGTCCTGTGTTGTTAGCATTTTCAAATGTGTTCTTTTCAGAAGAGCGATCACTGCTTACCAGCCACCTTCTCCCCAGACCCCCACATTGGCCTTTTATTGTCTTTAGAGTACTTCACTGTGTAATGTGTGGAAAAAAGGTATACTTTATGTGTAATAACTTGCATGTTTCAGGACCCAATTATGGTTGATCAAACACAGGGAATTGTTCATAAAACCATAACCAACAGATAGGAAGGATTTTTCATGCAACACCTAAATGTGTCTCTTTTCTTTTTAGCCAACCAATGGGATCTTCATGAGTGCATTTCTCATTGTTTTACCTCTGGAGTCCATGGCTCACGGGCTTTTCCATGAGCTGGGAAACTGCCTGGGAGGAACGTGCGTTGGGTATGCTGTTGTGATTCCCACCAACTTTTGCAGGTATAGTTACGATGTATTTCGGGTTCACGGTACTGTAAGTGTATTGTTAGCTCATAGAGGCAATGCAGTACTGTTGCTTGTATCTTTCAATAATATACATACAAATTTAAATAACAGATACTGTATTTTTCCTTTTCTTCACCTTCCAAAAGGAATGAGTAACTCCAGCTCCACCTTTTTATATGTATCTAATTTGCTTTTAGAAAGCCAATGAATGTTTTAGGCACCAGTCATGCATAGGCAGATTCCACATTCCGTATCTCACACAGAGGATGATTGGGGCATTTGACTGAGTGGAGATATTTTATAACAGGAGATTTTAAACTGATCTGTCTGGTTTATTAAACAGTTTTGAATTCTATTAAATGAGATGGTGTCTACATTTAGAGGACATTGAAATTAGATTTGCAAGTGGACTACATATCAGTCATTTGTATTGTGAATTTACAGCTGATTTTTGTTGCAATATAAATGTTACCATATAAGAAATGCTTGGGGTTGGAGGGATTGTACTATTATTATTTGCCCACGTGTGTGTTTTTCTTAGAAGCCTTAAACTTGCAAATGCTACTTTAGCCATATAATTAAAATTGCGTGTACACCTTTTTTTTCTAAAGAATAGAACAAGAGCTATGTAAGTTATCTATTTGAGTTACAAGAGAAGCAGAGGAGTAAGTTGAAATGAGGGGCTTAAAAATAGAACTGCCCAGTTTATGAAGACTGCCCAGCTTGCAGTATGTGTAATGGATTCAGTGAATAGGAAAAAAAAAAAATGGACAAAGAAACAGAAGGTAGTGTGCTAATCTTAGATCACTGTAACTTAAATAGTGTAAAATACTGTAGAAACAAATTTTCTAGGCTTTGATCCACAGTCTTAGCTGTGCACTCTTGTAAAAAAAAAAAGTAGTCAATTATTGTTAGGGATTAAATATAAATTTTCAAAATTTACATTACAATAGAAATAAATTCTTTTTGTTTCCATGGTAATACTTTAATTCTTTCATTGTATTATGTTATTCTGGCTCTGGCAGTTCCCTCTAATTTCGGAGTGAATGAGATACTCTTGAGCAACTGTTTAGGACCTGACAGAACTAAACTTCCTTATTAACAAAGCTTGACTGTTTCAGTAATGGGTCCAGTCTTCACTTGTTAAGGCAAACAGTAATGATGATGTATTCAATATAATTGTAGTAGTGAAATGTTAGCCTTCATGAAGGCACTAGACAGGTGAGGAGGTGCAAAATTCAATTAATAAGACCAAAAATGAAAGCTGGTAGCTTTACACACTGATTTGCAAACAAAATACATGAAGAATATATACATACAGACAGAAATATATAGAAAAAAGAGAAGTCATGTTTTCTGTTAGTAGAGTAAGACCACCTCCGTATTATCATCCACAAAATCTGTCCAATGCCTAGGGAACACAGGGACTCTTTTGTTATATATGCATATTCATATATGCGCACACACATGCACATCTATACGTATGTGGTTTGTTCCAGGTCTAGTTTGTAATTTTCTTAGAACTTTCATTTTATAAGTGCATACCATCATCTGAAACATGTCTTACGCTGAAAGATCAGCATCTGAACAGCACACACAAGTAAGAATTACTGTATTTGTGTGAGTACTATATTGAATAACAGCTAGTTTGGAACAGAGAAATTAATTCAAAATATCTGAGCAAAACGTGTACTTGGATTTCTCTCTAGTCTATTATTGGAAACTAGTTTGCATGACGTTTTGTGCAGGCTAACACTCATTCTCCCTGCGCTCCTTTGCAGTTGCGTGTGAACAAATGCCTGTCTGAAGGCAGCGCTCTTTTAGTGGGACTTAATGAAATCATAGAAGCCCAGCATGTTCACGTCACAGCTCCTCTCTCTCTGCCACTGTCTCTCAGCTGCAGGAATAGCATGGGGCTGTGTTAAGGACTATGGTTTGAAGTGTGAGAGAAGGGAGGGGGAGATAGTGGTCCCTCACTCAAATACAGTATTTGGAATTGTTTATAAACTGTAAATTTCAAGTAAATTTGAATTTAGAACAGTGCTGCTTCATAGCACAGGAAATATGCACAGGGAAGAAAAGAAACAGCAATCGCTAAAAGTCCACTAATCAAGAAATAATTACAAATTGTAATCATAGCTGTTTTTCTTTTCTGTAGTCCTGATGGCCAGCCAACTCTTCTTCCACCTGAGCACGTACAAGAGTTAAATCTGAGGTCTACTGGCATGCTTAATGCCATCCAAAGATTTTTTGCATATCACATGATTGAGACATATGGTTGCGATTACTCTACGAGCGGACTGACCTTTGATACCCTTCACTCCAAGATCAAGTCTTTTCTTGAACTTCGGACAGCAGATGGACCCAGACATGATACTTACATTTTATATTACAGTGGTCACTCACATGGCACTGGTGAATGGGCACTGGCAGGTAACTGCTTGGGGAAATTTTTTATTAATAGTTTTGGTATTGATAAACTTTCCAAATCAATTAATTCTTTCTGTAATACGGTATGATTTTTTACAGAACTTTGAAGTTTTGGTCACATTTATTATCTGATAGTCCAGAATGGCAAAGAACAACTAGTCTTTGGAGAACCGGTTTATACAAGGTCCTGGCAGGGAAGGAAGAAAGGAAAGGGTAATATACAGAGCATGGCTGTTAAGAGATTCAGGGGCTACGAGGAATAATCCAAATAGGCAAGGTTGCAGGCTGACTACCTCTGCTGGTGGAGAGAATGGAGAAATGCAGAAGCCCCTTTTGAATGCAGTTAACTTGATGTAAAGAAGCAGCTCTTTCCTTACCTTGCTCTGTATGACAGTCAGTTACGTTACTCCATGAACTTCTATCTCATTTTACTATTCAGTCTCTTTGATAAAAATCCTTTTGCAGCTAACTAATCTTACACTTTTTCTCAAAATTGTTTAAATATTGTTGACCCCAAAGGTATGCTTACAGGTTTAAACATGATTTCATACTCCCCTTACAATTCAACAAGTTAACTTTAAAGATCACTTTTTTCCAGAAAAGTAAAATGAAAATGATCCCCTCCTGCTCTAAAGACAGATTTCCCCTGTATTTTGAGGAATATTTGTTCACTGTAATGAGCAAGCATAATCTCTTCTCATTCCCTGGACAGGGCAGAGTGAATCATAGTGTTCTGTGTCAGGCTGCCATGAAGGACTGCACTCATGGCCTTAAGATGCGCTCTGGTTTTTTTTGTAAAAGATAGAATTGATAAAAGAAATATGAGGCAGGTATACAATCCACACTAGAAAAGCAGGTCTTCAAACATCTAGCAAACCTTGTATTCTGAAAACAGCTGTGGTTTGCTGACATCCTAGAGTTTGGGAGTCCCTGTAGGTGCAGTGTAGCCTCAAGACTACAACCCCCTATATAAAGGGCCGGTTTGATGCCTCATCATATGCTTGGCATAGACTTCACCATTTCCCCTTTTCTTGGCCTGTTTTTGATCTCTTTATCAATCAATGATTTTTTCAAATCATTGGTAGAATTAGCTTTGCTCTCCTGCTGCATGGACCTTGGCTTCTGAGGTTGCTGTGTGCAAAAAGTGAATCTCGTAGTAAATACACTGAAAACTTGCAACTTTTTTTCTTCCTGGGACAGAATTAGTTCTCTTGGATAGCACACTGCCTGGCTGTTTGTCAGGAGTCTCTCTTCCGTGGCATGTCCTCTTCAACAGTGCAGACAGATACTAGCTTTGCGTGTGGTCATGCTGTGGTGTTCAGGTGCAGGTCAGTTTTCATCTGGAGGCTGTATACCTGTTTTGGTGCAACTCCATGCTTGAACCGTTAGACCTGCTGAAGAGCAGTGTGTGTTTTTTCTCAAAAAATCTCAGTGATTTAAAAAAGCCACAGCTGTACTCTGAGCTTAGTGTGAGTGATGTGCCACAGTGTACACCAGGGTGGCTGAGCGACTTCTCGGAGAATAGGATGATTTGTCCATAAGAGCAGCTGCTGCCCCATGCAGTTGCTGTGTGTCCACACGTTGTGTGGAGCAGGCTAGCAGCAAAACTCTGCCTCCCACCTGTGCTCCAGCCGGCAGCACAGACACGGTTAGCTTTCTAGCATATATAGAGCCAGATGTTGCTGCAAAAATTGGACAGCTTCCAGCCCAGTCCTGGCTTACATCTGGCCAGCCTGGAGTGTGACAGGGGAGCTCAGGTCTCTGTATATCTTTTCAGGTAGGTGTAGCCTAAATTAAACTCTGTCTTCACTTTTAGAATAAGGGCCAAGGTAACCGTTAAAATAAAAAGAAAGTTTCTGTGCTACAAGATACAGCATGTAAATGCAGTAGTGTTCAGCTTTTTCAGAAAGCTATTTTTCAGTTCTCTATCCAAACACATCTTCAGTTTCTACTTGGAGATCTGTATAGTCACATAAAAGAGAGGAACAGGCAGCTGTCACATCTTGCATCCTTTTTTGTGATTAATTTTATATAAATCATGGAGTGCAACCTGATACTCCTTCCAGATAGCACTGCTCCTGAATGTAACTTGAAGTATAAACTTAAAAGATGAAGGCTGTTTGGTTGTGTAATTGTACTGCATGTATTGGACAGTGGCATTTTGTGACAGATGGAACATTTGGTCATCAGCTCCAGTAATATGTACTGTCCTCTGACCTCTGGAGACGATGAACAGAGACGGCAACAATGAAATACAACATTCATATCTAATAGAAAAAGTAGTGTCTCACTGCCGGCTTATGCCATGGTATGGCACAGCAGTAGCAATGTAGTCTTTGCTTTGTAGTGACATCTTTTAAAGGAGACTTACTGGATTTATTAGTTCACTAATGATGTTTCTCTGTTGTTGGAAGCTGTGATGTAACATGGTGATGTACAAAAGAAATTGTTAACTAGTCATGCATAAAGTATGAGTAGTCAAACAATCTGGGAGATTATGTTCTCTGAGTGAAGTCAAAGACAAGAGCTGGGCTAATAAAGCTTTCTCTGTGTTGCTGAAACCATTGGCTCAGCTGCCTGCAAAATCTGCCAAAGAGCCAGTTGTGGCCAGACACGTGCATTTCTTATACAGCTTGGTGCCTAAGTCTTTCGCTGGATGATGACTCCATGTGTTTGAGGTCAGTAGTGTTAGAAGCTGAGTATGTGTGTGTGTGTGAAGGATGAGATGGTTTTCTTTGGGCAGTTCTCTCCAGTACTGTTTTGAAATCACCTGCAGCCCCGCATAGTTACAGTAAAGTAGAATTTATTTGTAAGCCTCTAAAACATGAACAAATAAAGAAATTTTTACTGCTAATTGACACAGAAGGTTTACCTAGAAAAGGGAAACTGCTTCTGTATAAGTCTCTTCTGTAAATAACTACAGCAATTTGGGGATCATGTACCAAGACAAGTCATCACTGTAGGTTTGTATATTAAGATTGTCTTTGGTACTTTCCTGGTTTGCATTTTTTTGAATAAAGTTGTAGCCCTGTAATTTTGCTTTTACTTTAACTGAGATAGCATGCCCAAAGCTTTAACTCCGAGCTGTTAATTTGAAGCATATTTTTTGTCACCCCTTACAGGTAGAAATGTAAGTGCTGAAATATGCAGCTATTCTGTTTGAGATTAATCTGTGTGGTTAAATTCCTACTGACAAGATTTTAAACACTGTTAAATGTACTTACATTCCTCAGTGAAAATCACTATGGAATTAAAATGCAGTTATGTTAAATCACGTTTTTCTACCTTTCATCTAGAAGTCTTCATTTCTTTTTAAAGTTGACATTTTCAGACTAGAGTGTTTTTGTTGTAAATCTGTATCATAGCTCCAACCCACCAGCATGTAGACATATCAGTTCTTCCCATTAATAGTCACTATGGAGTCAGTGGAGATTTATTTACATGTTCACAAGGCGCTTGAGTAAGTAGTCTGCTTTTCAAAGCTACATAGATCCTGCACTATCCATTACACTTAAGCAGAAGTACTCCCTGCTACAGGTAACTTGGTTTAATTGCAATCTGCTCTTTTAAAGCATTGTTGGAGCAAGAGCTGAGGTGGAACATGAGAAGTTGGACACTCTAGTTGCAAGTGTTTTCTGAGCTGATAGGAAATAAATATTGGGGAAAAATTCCTATGAGATTTTTGTTTCATTGAGCTGTAAGTCCATACCAGTTTTAATTTTCTTGAAGCTCTGAAGACAACTGTGTCTATAGAGTGAATCTCACCATTTCTGGTCACGTGATTTTTTCAAGCCAAAGTGGTGGTTATGCCTTTAGGTGGCTTTCTCATTGTGCTTTGAAACTGTTAGCATTTGTTATGTTCAAAAGTCCTCTCTTTTCCTTAAAAGAGGAGTCCTTCCAGTATTAATAAAAACATATTAAAAAGAGTGCTTTTTCCATTAAAATTGTTAAGAATTTAATACAAATAAACTCTATTTCAGGTTTTCTTCCCTTGTTTAGCTATGTCCAGATATCTCAGATATCTCTTCAGCAGGCTGTAATTTCTTTCACCCTGTGAGGGAATTCTTTTTTTTTTTTTTCTTTTTTTTTTTTTTAATCAAGGGTGGGTTAAGGGCCTCATCTGCCACAGCAAGTCAGGTGGAATCAGTTAATATCTCTCTGGAGATCTGCAACATCTACAAGCAGGGAGGATTGGTTGAAAACTTCTATTGCCTCTGTCCATGTTGTTAAAATAAGGGGTTCTTGGAACCTGGAGTCAAAATTCTAGATGTTTCTGTTTCTTCCTGCTAATCTTAAAATATTTTTCCCTTGTGGCAGGAGGTGATGCTTTACGACTTGACACACTTCTGGAGTGGTGGAGAGAAAAGAATGGCACTTTTTGTTCTCGACTCATCATCGTTTTAGACTGTGAGAACTCTCAGCCTTGGGTTAAAGAAGTAAGAAAAGTAAATGACCAGTATGTTGCCGTGCAAGGAGCAGAAATGGCCAGAGTTGTAGACATCGAGGAAGCAGACCCTCCACAGCTTGGTGACTTCACCAGGCAATGGGTTGAGTACAACTGTAACCCCGACAGCAATATCAGCTGGTCCGAAAAGGGACGTACAGTGAAAGCGGTGTACGGTGTGTCAAAACACTGGAGTGACTACACTTTGCATTTGCCAACGGGAAGTGATGTTGCCAAACACTGGATGATATACTTCCCACACATCACCTATCCATTAGTACATTTGGCAAACTGGTTTTGTGGTCTCAATCTGTTCTGGGTATGTAAAGCGTGCTTTAGGTGCTTGAAAAGATTGAAAATGAGTTGGTTTCTTCCCACAGTGCTGGACACAGGACAGGGTTTCAAACTCGTCAAATCCTAATTAGGAACCAAAGAGGAAATTAAGTGAGAGCTTTGGGAACTTTCTCACTTTACTGTACATACAACTTTTTATATGACTATTTTTCTCTGAAAAAGTCTGCTACACTCACTTTATTCAGCTCTTTGAGCAGCTACAGTATATGCAACAGTTAAAAACTGCGATCTTAAACAGAAGAGGGTAGGACTGTGATATTTGACTTTTGTTACTGGTCTGTATGTACATATGTAAGAGACTTATTTAATATGACCATGCAGTTTGGAGACAGTTCAATGTTCATATGCATTACTTAAAGCAGCCTTTGTTCAGTCACCAGTTTGATGGACAGCAGCTCCTGTGAATGTTATAGCATGCTTATTTGCCATTTATATCCACTGTGAGGTTCAAATATAGGAAAGGAACCAAGCTAATACTCAAATCAATTTATATGTCCTTGAAATTACATGGTAGGGTCAAGGGTATTATAAAACACCACTGAGCCAAAAAAATAAAAGATAAAAATGAATAGCCATTTTAGGTACGTAGCTACCAAGAATCTTTAGTTTTATTTGCTTTTAAATCTTCAGCCCCTGCCTCAGTTCTCTTCTGCCATCAGTGGAAATTTGCCACAGAAAACAAGGAAATCGCACAACCCTCTAATGTTCTGATGCTGCCCGGACAACGTTTTCTGAAGTGCAGTTCTAAAAACTTTCTGTGTTACTTTCCAAATTCAGTATCTTGCTGGTTATCTTTTCTTTTTTTGTAAATATTCCCAGTAGTTAATTCATACGTGGCATAAAAAATGCACTGAGAGCTTTTCCCTCACCTTTTAGGATGGTTCTGTCTTTTCCACACTCTTACTAGTTTGTATTTTGAGAAGCTACCCTGAAGAAAAAATAAACCCAAAGCCAAGGAATTTAACAAAGAAAATAATCCATAGATAAAAAATGGAAGTACAAGTGTTGCTTTGCTTCCGTGTTTATCTGAAGTCTTTGCTGTGCCCAAGAGCTTGAGTCTGTTAAATGCTGGGTATAGGATTGAACCAATGCATTCATTATCTGTTAAAATCACGAGCAAAGTTTGTCAGAAAGAATAAATTATTCCCTCAGGACAGAAGTGAATCTTGGGTATTCCTCAACTGTTCTCCTAGCCACAAGGTCCTAATCTTAGACCTTCTACTTACAAAGCTGGATGGGACTCCAGAACTCCTGCCCTGGCCTTTCCTCTTCAGTCGGAGAAGCTGCATTGCTTTCTGGTCTTGTTTTCTCAAGTGCAGAAAATAAGGAGTGAAACAACTAAGCGGCTAAAACAGTACAATTTATGGTGGGTTTTTTGCATATGTGCGTGCAATCCAGTAGACCTAGAGTTTACTTTTTTCTGTTTCCATCAGTATTTTAATAAAAGTCTTAGGCATTAGCTGATATTTGTCTAAAATATAACTTTTTTTTAATTTATTTAAAGAACTGAAAAGACTTTAGGAGCTCTTTAAGTCTTTGCCATCAAGGTTTTTCTAATTCCATTTGAACTTTTTAGCGATCTAAGTTAAAGAATCTGCTAACACTGGTACCTGTTAGTAATTCCTGAAAATAAAACATGTGATTAACTTATGAGATCTGCAATAGCTAGAGTAATTTGCACCCACCAACTTCTAATGAGGATTTACAAGGGACAGCCACTAAGTTTCTTCATTAGCGTGTATTACACAACTTTGTTTAGCAAGACGCCACCCTCCACCCCGCTTTGCTTTTCTTTGTCCCTTTCCATAAAGTGAAAAGAGGATAACGAAATGAGAGATGAGATGAGAGATCCTACCACAACTCAGTTCCATGGGGTCTTCTGTAAGTAAATGGTGATTGCAGCTCTGTCCTGGATTCGAGAGGTGGCTGTTCTCGGTAAGGACAGGGTAATTGCACCATCTAACTTCAGATATCCAGCTTAACTTCCTGACGTGGGAGTCTGAGGTAGGATTCATCTCATTTAAATTCAGATGTCTGAAAGCTAGACATCTGAATCTATGCTAGTGACCTGAAGGGCTCCACTGCTCATTAACAAAGAGAAATAAGTATTTCCAGAGGCAGACTCATTTGATCGCTATTTTAGGATGAATTTTCCTGTGACTGTGCCTATCAGATTTGTTTTGGTTTTGCTTTCATATGCCAAAGGCCAAGCAAACGAATCCCTTATGCCTGTTGAATAACCTTAGAGCACTGCTGTTCTAAGTTGTCCTCTGGAGCCTGGGCTGGGTACATAAGCTCCTTGTTCAAGCACATAAATTGGATACTTGAAGTTAGGCTGAACGAGCATCCATCAGGTCGCAGAAAAGCAGCGCTGCCTCCTCTGCAGAAGTCATTTTCAGCCATTTCTGGTCAACAACCCTTGAGTATAGAGAAAGAAGATTGCACTGAGGCAATAATTTGGTTTGTAAAATCACCATTATTTTGACTGCTATTTCAGTAAAAGTTCATGTGATTGCACCATAAACTGTTCCAACTGGAGCACTGGAAGTTTTTAACAAAGTCCCCACAAAGCAACACTGTAATACCCCGTGGTCACCCTGTGAACATTTGAAAGTCACGAAGTTAGTCCTTTCTATCTTGGAAAAGCTTTTGAGTATTAACCATAACACTCCTGCTAATTATAATGGATAAAACTTACTGTGTACCCGCTACTGGTACAGTTTTATGGACATCATCCATATCTTGTACATCAAGGAGAACAGGAAAAGTATGGGACTCCTGACAGGTCCTGGGACTGTGAGCAGTGTCCGCTCTGCAGTGCAGTGACGGACCTGGCTCTGGGCAGAACAAACGTGACAGGTGGTGCTGATCTTTTGCCTCTGGTTGTTAAAGTTTCCAGCGTACTTATCAAACTGTTAGGTTTTCTCTAGGATAGACTGGGTGATCTTTAGCAGTTTGCTGGAAGTTAGATAAAGAGCGAGCTAAAAATATAGCAAAAAGATTATTTGCAAAACTAATACCATGTTTGCAGATTTGTTTACGTTTTCTCAATTAAAGAACTCTAGTTTTCTGAATTTGAAATAGTTTTAACATGAGCTAAGGTATTCCTACTTTTGATTTTATTATTTTTTTAGACAGCAAAGGCATGGTGAGAATGCTGATTTTAAACTAAAAGAAATGTTTACAGCCATTCAAAACTGTGAGGCCTTTTTGGACAAAGAGACTGTCTTGTGTGTTTCACAACACAGTAAAACCCGGGGTGTGGGATGATGAGCCTCAGGAATTCAACAGTATTAATTCCCTGATTCTACACCGACTTATACCAAGGTGTCCAACCGTGACCCGTGTTCCCAGGTGGAGTTTTCCCCCCTGCTCCTGGCACTCACAGACCTCCACTGGTCTGTGCTCAGCCCCAGGCATGTGCCTGAGGGATGATGCACCAGGAGCTCCCGATCCCCCTGAGGAGTTACCCCTCTGCTGTTCCCTGTGTGAAATACAGGGGCAACGCCTGAAAGAGAAATTTAAATCTAATTCCAAAGAATGTTACATATGCTATCAGTTACATACAAGTTGGTTTTCTTTAGCGGTAACATGCCTACAGATTGTCTGGATGGAGAAAATCTACGCTTTTTTTTTTGTAGAGGCTTGTCTCTGTACTGTATATTCAGACATTCTGTTATAAAGGTTGTTATAAATTTATATCACGGCAGTGATTTCATATTGACTTTGTTTCATTTACCTCCTGTATATGTTCAGTCTTGCTGGAACATGCAAATGCACTGTCCTACAAATTTAAGTCTTTAAAAAGAATTCGAATTGCAAATTCACAGGAGTATTTTTCTCTGAACAAATATTGGGGAAAAAAGCCATTCTTTTTCATTTTTGCACTACCAGAGCTGTGTATTTGCAGTTCCTTATGCTTTGTATGCCTTGTGATTGTTGTTCTCCAGCCTTCAGTTCAATTTTTTCCCAGAAACAGTTTCTTCACCTTTATTGTTTTCCCTTTATTTTGCAAAGGCATAATCAATGCTGTGCTAGCTGTAAAGCGTCTCTGTTGCCAGCAGTAGGCAGTGGAATGGAGCTGGATTTCTTGTGTATAAATACTTTTTTGTGGGACGGCTTTTACTGGACATACCGATTTTAGGTCTGTAAATGGATATTTTTTTTTGGTGTGTTTTTGTGATATTGCTTAAATATATTTTGCTGGTTTGGATGCTCATTTCCATTTCATGTTTTTGTGTATGCCTTGATCACTTCCAAATTTCTGTCCTCCCTCTTGAATTACATGGGGTTTTTTCTGTACAGCTTGTTTCAGAGTATTTTTTTTAGCTAGAAACTGCAACAGAGTTTATTGGAAATACTCTAAGGATTATCTGTAGTTTAACAATTTAACAGAAATGAGAAATACTAGCTTAAAGTATTAGGACAGCTTTCACCATGTCATTTTTTTATCACTTAGTCAACAAACTAGGAAACATGTTAATGCTTTGAGACATTATTTTGTAGAGACTTAGTTGAAGACTTCATTTACATGAGTATTTGTATTTAGTCAAACTTGTCATCTCCAGTAAGGTCTGACTCTGAAGTTAACGGAGGGTTCTTGTCTGAGCTAGACCAAGGCTGGGAGACGCTGTGACAGTGCGGAATGCTGCGGAGGTCGGCTCTGCACCTCTGCTCCTTTCGGAAACTGCTGGGGAGGTTCCTGCGCTCCCTCCTCATCGAACAGTCCCAGCATTATTCTTAACAAGCTGGGGCTGGGCTGTTCCCCTCTTGGGGAAGACCACTGTGGGAAACGTAGGCGAAGCAGAGCTGCTGGTGTGATGAGGGGTGATGGGCATGTCAGCGGGGCAGAGCTGCAGAGAAGGGCACTGCGCCAGCGGCAGTGGCTGCAACACGCTGACCAGCTGAATGCAGTGAAAATTCACTGGCACTTTTTTCTCTTGTGTTCCTTTTTTAAATAGAAGAAATTTAATTTTGGCTTGTCCTACTGACTCATGATTGAATCCGATATTTTGGCAACTTACTAATCAGTGTTCCTTTTTTATTAAAGTTCTCTAGATCCTTTCTGCTCAGTCTCAAATGCAGAGGTAACCCTAGAGAGCAACACAGCTCGCCCCCAGCACTGCCCTGCAGCCATTTTAAGTCTCCCCGAATGGAGTCAGGCAACCCAAGGTATGTCTGCAGCCACAGCACAGCGTTTGGGTGGCTTTCTCATTGCCTTTTTTGGTGATCTAGGTAATAAAAGTCAGTGTAAATAGCCATGTGAATGTTCAAATAATGTTTCTTCTTAGGTGCCTCTATATATTAGGGTTGGAAAACAAGTGTAACCTAAGCATACCTAGCGAAGGGATTTTGCTTATGATATACTGTGGTATAAGAAGTTATTTTTAAAAAAGCTTTTCAAATTCAGTTCTCTCTGAAAATTGTCCCATTTCTGAAAAGCCTTCTGTTGCTGAAATAATGCAGTTGTCAGTTGGGAAAGTAGATGTAACAGACTCATGGAAAATCCAGTATTCGGCTATATTTGACTAGTATGTGGGATGAGATACAGTAATATTTTGGAAGGAAGATAAAGAATTCCAGTATATATTTTTACTATTAAAAAAAAAAGTCCACAACACTGTAGCAGAAAAAAAATCAAGCACATTGATTTGGAGCAAGGAGCGCATAAAGGCTTTGATCAGTGTTACCTACTGCACCAGCACCGCACTCTGCCAGTCCCATCGGCCCCTGAATACATTGCCCACTACCACTGTGGAGTAAAGTACAAATACGCTATTACCACCATGTTAGACTGGAGACTGGAATACGATAAAGGCCCTCAGTGTTACATATCTCACCTTTAGAGATTCAGGCCCAGAATGAGTACAGCGCCCTCGCACAGCCAGATGCACACGTGCCATAGGTATTTGTGAACGGTTGGTCACCCTGCAAAGCGGCAGTCGGACTTTTCGGGATACTGAGTAGGAAGCTATTCCCAACAGGTGCCTGCAGCATCCAGCCACTTACAGCTAACAACAAGGAAATTTAAAACTTCACTTCTCATCAGCACTGAATTATTTTCTCTCTTTCATATAGTCATTTCAGGGTGTATTGAAACACTGGGCTCTCCCCTCAGATGCCGTTCTGCACAGAGCTAGGGAACTGCCAGTGCTGAGCCCTGCTGGTGCTGAAGCCGATGGAGAAATGCGGCCAGCTCTGTTGATTACAGGCAGTTCTGTAGTTAATAGCTGCTAAAATAAATCAACGTGAACCTGACTTTGCCATCCCACAAGTGCAAAGCCAGGGTACTGTAAGACGGTCTGTGTCAGGAAGGTAAAACAGACACCCTGGCTTCCTTTGCAAATCAAAGAGAACAGCCTGATTCAGAGATTGGCAATAGCTTGAAGAGAAGCAGAAACTTCTTGCAAAAAAAAAATGTTTGCTTTATAAATTGTGTATAAGGTCTCTAGATACCATGGTACTGAGTACATTATAAATGCATAAGNGACAAATTAAGTTTATATAGCTGAAAGTCCTAAAGATTTCTTCTGCCTTGCAAAATAGTATAAAGATATTTATCCTCACAGAAAGGTTACTTCTGTTCCCAGGAAGGAAAGGGCGGAAGAAAAGGAAGATGGAAAAAAGAAAAAGCCAAGAGGAAAAGTACTATCAGATGGGTCAGATTCAGCACTGTGGCCAGGAGAATGGGATTCACAGGCTGAGAAATAGAATGAGGCTTCAGAACTGAGCAGTTTTGTTTCTTACAGAGGTGGCCTGTGTGATTGTCTTACCTTCCAAACCAGGGCAGCGGCATCCAAACTGCCTGCTGAACGCGTCCCACACCAGCTCCCAAGCCCTGCCAGGGAAAGCTGTCAGCCCGGCCAGAAGTATGTCATGGCCTGTCCTAACAAACAGACAGGATAGATGGGCAAGTTTCCATGCTGGGCTCATGTCCTGGCACTATTTAATGTACCCTTATAAAGATGGCTTCTAGAAAGTTATGGCTATTATATCACAGGATCACAGAATGGTCAGGGTTGGAAGGGGCCTCTGGAGATCATGTAGTCCAACCGCCCCGCCAGAGCAGGGTCACCTACAGCAGGTTGCACAGGATGGTGTCCAGGCGGGTTTTGAATGTCTCCAGTCTCTCTGGACAGCCTGTTCCAGTGCTCCACCACCCTCAAAGTAGAGAAGTTCCTCCTCATGTTCAGATGGAACTTCCTATGTTCAAGTTTGTGCCCATTACCTCTTGTCCTGTGACTGGGCACCACTGAAAAAAAGCCTGTTCCCGTCCACCCGGGACCCTCCCTTTAAGTATTTATAAGCATTGATAAGATCCCCCCTCAGTCTTCTGCGGACTAAAAGACTCAGGTCCCTCAGCCTTTCCTCACAAGAAAGATGTTCCAGTCCCCTAATCATCTTTGTAGCCCTTTGCTGTACCAAGGCAGTGCCTGAAATCAGATAGTGCTGTACAGCTACAGCTGTCCGAGTAGTGGGGGGTTTATAGTATGGAGGCAATAGTGGATGTTACATATCCTCAGGCACGTCCAGCAGTACTCATGGAAATAGATTGTTTCGAGGATGTTCTGATAAGAGATTTGCTGAATGCAGACAGAACAGAGCGCGGGCATACACAGACGAGGCACTTGAACTACGGGAAGGTTGGAGAGCAGGGCTGGAAGGGGAGCAGGAAGCCCTAGAAAGGAGCCGCATCCTGCGTGTCTTGCACCCAGGTGTACCACAAGACTGCTTGATCAGGGCAGGACGTGGAATTGTGATGCCTGCTTGTTTGGTGTAGGTGTATAAAAAGAGTAAAAGTAAGTTATCTACCAGGAGGGATTGAGCTGACCTACAGCCTACCTAATCTACGCATACAGAAAGTGCCAAGCCAGAATGGACTGGTTCCACCCACAGACAAGAGGACATAAGCCTTTGGACCAGCCTGCTCTTGATACACAAAAATAGGTACATAAATACCAGAATTATCTCTTGGAGACTTGTAATAGATGTACAGAGTCTTCAAGCATCTCCAGTTCTGGGTAAGCAATTTGTCGTGCTTAGCAAGTGTGGGGCTCCTGGGAATCTACTCCAAAGCTTCTAATGCATAGTACAAAAGTGTATTATTATTAAGACAATTTCTATGAAGGGGCAAAAAACCCAGAACCCAAGCATCTGAAAAGCTAGTATTTTTCTGGAATTCATTGCTGGGCATCAGGTGTACTGTGGCTTTTCTGAGGAAACAAGAAAGGGAATTGATGGCAGCCGGGAAAGAGCTGCGCACAATTGCACAGTGAACTGTCGCCACTGGAAAGTTAGCATCTCTCGTTTGCACGTGCCCTGGAGAGAAGGTTTGTTGGTCATTGCGTGATGCTAGATATCAAGCTGCAGCTGGAGTACTGTTACCATAGTTCATTTTCTAATTCTTTCCCCGGCTCTTCACTAAACAACCTTAACGGAGGGTTAAGCTGCGAGTCCTGCCAGAGGGTGTTGTGGATGCTTATATGGATAAAGAGATCTAGGACAGACTCACGGGAGACAGCTGCACTGTGGGCTCTGAGACATAAAGCTAGTAACCCAACTTCAGGACACCTCTCAGCTACAAACTGTTTGATCCATTCTTATGGCTCGTCCCATTTTTGGCCACTCTCAGATACATGATGCTGGACGGGATGGGGCTCTGACCAGACCCGACGTGGCTGCTCTCATTTTACGTTCTCCTCCCCTCAAAAAGCCCTCAGCCCTCCTGTCTACCCAGTGAGCAAAGCAAAAAATGGCCCCTGGGACCAGCAAGCCGGTCAGTGGTTGCCAAAAGGTGTCTACCTCATGGCTGAGCATGAGAGGGTTAGTAGGTATTGATTTGAGGATCCCCGGATCTTTAAGATCAGTCAGTAAAATACCCCAGAATCATAAACTGTGAAACTATTTTCATCTCTAGGTCCATATTAGATTGTAGGACAGTCACTGTGTGACCCTGAATGCCCACAATTGTGTCAGTGTGCTGATTTGACCTATAATGTCAAAAATGAAGTAAATACCCACAAATAGCACTTAGAGGAGAGAACGCATTCCATGCTCACTGTCTCTTCTCTGCTGGCTACAGTTGCTGCTCGTTATATTTCCAGTGATCCTAGGATGGTTTCAGTTCTGTTAGTTACAGTTTTGATGTCTTAAGAATTTATGAGGCACTCAGCTTTAGACCGCAAAAGGGAAATAAGTCAAAACCGGTCACAAAGCTGTCAGTTCACAGCTCATTCCAGCTCATCCATCTTTCACTTTTCATTTATTTATGGGTGGTCTTTCCCACAGCAGAAATCCCCAGTTTGTGTGCTGTAGCTCAGATACAGCTCCTATTCAAGCCACCAGCTTTACCCAAAACCCCGCTCAGATGAAGCTGTGATGAGAACAGTACCACCCGAGGGCTGGGGAATAACCACCAAGCTCACAGGCGTCCCAGTGCTCACGTGGGAGCACGTGTTCATCCTGTATCTGCACCACTCTGGACACCCACGCTGGTGCTTCTGCCACTCCATGTATCCTATACTCTAAGAAACATTGGTTTATTTACTGGAAAGTCAAAGGACATGTAACATGATGTAACATACTTTAAAACCTTGGGATTTTAGGGGCTACATAGTAGGACCCAGCTAGCACTTCTCCACCAAACATCTTCCTGCCACCTGCGCAAATTCAGTCCAGCTTTTAGCCCTCTGTTAGGGTTTCTGCAGCAAACAGAAATGGCTCCTTCACTCACCTGAACTTTTTCATTGAATCATTATGGCTGGAAAAGACCTGTAAGATCATCAGATCCAACCATTATCTAACTCTACCGGGCCCACTTCTAAACCAGGTCCCTGAGCACCGTATCTAGTCAGCTTTTAAATACATCTAAGATGGCAATTCAACCACTTCCCCGGGCAGCCTGTTCCAGTCTTTGATAACCCTTTCAGTGCCATTTTTCCTAATGTTTAACCTAAACCTCCCCTGGTGCAACTTGACACCATTTCCTCTTGTCCTATCGGTTGTAACTTGTGAGAAGATACCGACACCCACCTCGCTAAAACCTCCTTTCAGGTAGTTGTAGAGAGCAATAAGGTCTCCCCTCAGCCTCCTTTTCTTCAGACTAAACAACCCCAAGTCCCTCAGCCACTCCTCATAAGACTTGTCCCCCAGACCCTTCACCAGCTTTGTTGCCCTTCTCTGGACATGCTGCAGCACCTCAATGTTCTTCTTATACTGCGGTGCCCAAAATTGAACACAGTACTCAAGGTGCAGCCTCACCAATGCTAAGTACAAGGGGGACAATCACTTCTCTAGCCCTGCTGGCTACACTATTCCTGATACAGGCCAGGATGCCTTTGGCCTTCTTGGCCACCTGGGCATGCTGCTGGCTCGTATTCAGCTGGCTGTCAATCAAATCCCTCAGAGCCACTCCTCCCCAATCCTGTAGCGCTGCATGGGGTTGTTGTGACCCAAGTGCAGGACCCGGCACTTGGCCTTGCTGAACCTCATACCACTGGCCTCAGCCCATTGATCCAGCCTGTCCAGATCCCTCTGTAGAGCCTTCTGACCCTCAAGCAGATCAACACTCCCACCTAACTTGATGTCATCTGCAAACTTACTGACGGTGCTCTCAATCCCCTCATTGAGGTCATTAATAAAGATATTAAACAGGAGTGGCCCCAGCACTGAGCCCTGGGGAACACCACTTGTGACCAGCCACCAACTGATTTAACTCCATTCACCACCACTATCTGGGCCTGGTCATCCAGCCAGTGTTTGATCCAGTAAAGCATACACCAGTCCAAGCCCTGGGAACACAGTTTTTTCATCAGAACACTGTGTGGAACAGCATCGAAGGCTTTACTGAAGTCTAGGTAAGTAACATCCACAGCCTTTCCCTTGTCCACGAAGTGGGTCACCTTGTCATAGAAGGAGATCAGGTTCGTTAAGCAGGACCTGCCCTTCATGAATCCGTGTTGACTGGGCCTGATCATCTGGTTGTCCTGTAAATACTAACTAATGGCACTCAAGATGATCTGTTCCATAAGCTTCCCCGGCACCAAGGTCAGACTAACAGGTTTGTAGTTCTCTGGACACTCTTTCTGGCCCTTCTTGTAGACAGGTGTCACATCTGCTAATCTCCAGTCCATTGGGACCTCTCCAGTTAGCCAGGACTGCTGATAAATTATGAAGAGTGGTCTGGTGAGCACATCTGCCAACTCCTTCAGCACTCTTGGGTGTACCCCATCTGGCCCCATAGACTTGTGTATGTCTACGTGATGCAGAAGGTCACTGACCATTCCCTCTTGGATTATGGAGGTCTCATTCTGGTCCCCATCCCTGTCTTCCAGCTCAAGGGGCTGGGTACCCAACAAACAACTAGTCCTGCTATTAAAGACTGAGGCAAAGAACACGTGAAGCGCCTCAGCCTTTTCCTCATCCTTAGTCACCGTGTTTCCCCCTGCATCCAATAAAGTAGAAAGATTCAGCCTTGGAATTGAACCTAGCGAGGGATGTGAAGGCCAA